>SNQJ01S0119307.1:27380-53470 GCA_010110895.2 Picea sitchensis
CCAGTCTGTAAAAATAACTATACTGGCCAAGTATTGTGGCAAACTCAGAAATGTGAATGTGTGATGTGAATGGACCTTGTGAAAAAGGTCGATGAATGTAAATAATATTATGAATATATATATATATATATATATATATATATTGCAGGACTACTGAGAGGGGGATGTGATGAAAAAGAGGCCACGATGGCTGAAGAAAGGTGGTGGAAGGCACCTGGAATGGTGGCGTTAACTTCCACCGAAACCAATACCGTATTTGGACTTCACTGGCCCGAAGAACCAAGAGCGGCTCGCTGGCCCCAAATTAAATCACTCGTCGGTTTGGTAGGTAAATGGATCCTCATGAGTAATGAGGGATGGGGGTGAACTGCCCATCCATAGAGTCCTCAGACCTAACCACCACGAGGAAGATCGTGCCACACGCAACCTCGCCGAAAAGAGAAAAGGCTGGAAGAGTGTGCAATCAAGGGGGGCAAACGCGAGGGAAGGAGAAAGAGAAAAAGAACTCTAGAAAATACAGAGTGAGTGATAGCAAAGAAGAAGGAGAGTAACCTTCTTTCTCGGTCACTGGTGAATAGAGACACAGTCTCGCAGCATCGTGGTCTCAGCTCGGGAGTGGCTAGTGATAAATCCATTCGGAGTCGTTGAGCCTACGGTTGGGTGGAAACGAGCACCCCTCTCAACAGTTGCATCACCTCTGGTGTTTTTCTGATAAGTGTTATATCTTGTATCTTGAAATTTATATGTTGACATGTATGTTCATAGTCTGTGCAATTATGATTGGTTTCAGTATAAGACTGTCTGCATGGTGTTTTGATCAGAAATGATGGCTACATGTTTTTATTGGAAAGACCAAGTATGGCTTATGTTTATATATGTATATATATGATGAACTAATACAGATATTCAAGTCTGCTCTCGGGAGATTTGTTCTTGTATTGTCCTACCTGATGCCTTGGATAGATTTCCTCACGAAGGCACCCTTTCGAGACCACTTCCTTACCTTCGAGAAGACCTTCCAGTCTGGTCTTCAAAACTTGGTGTAAATTACCTGAGGACCTGAAGGAGGATGTTATAGTTTAAGCCTTAAACTCTTGCACGAGGGAGAATGGTCCTCGTAGATCCCAACATTTTGGCATTTCGGTACCCGGAGTACCCAAGGGCAAGTCCCCTTGCACTCGCAAGTCCCGAAACCCCAACTTGCGAAATCCTGAATTATTAGCATGGGGGTAAATTAAGAGTTTTCGGAGTTTTGGCACCCAGAGTATCTAGGTGCGAGTTTTCTTGTACTCGTGAATCCCGAAACCCCGATTTACAAAATCCCGAAATGACAGCGTGTGGATAAGTATCGAGCAACGAATGAGATCCTGTCGGAAGATCTGAGGTCAGTCACGACCGTTAGATTGGAGGAAGAAACGATGGCGTTAAATGCCTCAACCTCTTTCTTTTATCTTCGTGAGTAGCGAAGAAATCGGACCGTAGACCCAAATGTCCGTGAAGAGTACCTTAACCGTTCATTCATAAGAGCATGTGGCGGTCGGTAAGCGTTTCGGCATTTCGGCACCCGGGGAATCAAAGGGCAAGAACCCTGGTCATCGAGAGTCGTGAAATCCCGATAACCGAAACCCTGAAATAGTTTAAGAAATGAATGAGATAGGATAGTTCGGCATTTTGGTACTCAGGACACCTAGGGGTAAAATCCCTTGCACTCGCAAGTCCCGAAATCCCGACTTGCGATATCCCGAAAGCTAGAGTCTGGAAAAGTTATCATATTTTGGTATTTCGACACCTAGGGTACCTAAGTGCGGGCCCCACGTGTTCGCCAGTCTCGAAATCCCCGACTCACAAACTCCCGATGGATGAAATCCCGAAAAGGTCTAGCGTGGGTAAGCCTTGGTGTTTCGGTGTTTTGGCAACCGGGAAACCCAAGGGTCAGACTTCTCGTACTCGCAAGCCCCAAAATCCCGACTTGCGAAATCCTGAAACAGGGAAGCATGTTTAGAGTTTGGTGTTTCGGAGTTTCGGCTCTCAGGAAACCTAAGTGTGAGACTTCCTGTTGTCGCATATCCTGAAATCCCGATGGCGGAAACCCTGAAACGGGGAAGCATGTTTAGAGTTAGTATTTCGGAGTTTCAGCTCCCAGGAAACCTAATTGTGAGACCTCATGTCGTCGCATATCCTGAAATCCCGATGGAAGAAACCCCGAAATGGGGAAGCATGTTTAGAGTTAGTATTTTGGAGTTTCGGCTCCCGGGAAACCTAAGTGCGAGACTTCCTGTCGTCGCATATCCCAAAATACCGATGGCGGAAACCCCGGAGTATGAAACCCCGAAATGAGTATAGAGCAACTAGAATTAATGTTTCAGTGTTTCGGCACCTGGGACATCTAGAGGCAAGTGCCTTGTCCTCACATATCGTGAAATCCCGATAGGCGAAGTTCTGAAATGGATTAGTACACATGGTTTTGGTGTTTCGGCTTTTCGATGCCTGGGATTCCCAAAGGTCTGTTTTCCTCGTGTTCGCTAGCCGCGAAATTCCGATGGATGAAACCCCGAAATGAACAAGGGAATACCTGTATCACGATTTCATGTATCGTGAAAGTCGATGAGTACCCTCTGATAAGGTCTGTGGCTATAACCGCCGATCAGATGAGTGTGGATAAGAGATGGCAGGGTCTGTATTAGGTCCAGTAGGGACTTGGGGAATTCTGTTCATCGGAGAAAAGATGAAAAAGGCCTAAAATTTTTGGATTCCGTAGTGGGTGTGTTACAGTATCCCAGTCTGAGATGATGCTCCTCGATATCCCAACATGCACCCAGACTTGTTCAAAGAACATGTTTGCTACTTCTTGTCCTTTGATGATCTTTTTACAAGGAATGAGAATGCACATCTTGTTGAACCTTTCAACTACCACAAATAGATGGTCATGCCCCTTCCTAGTTATTAGTAAAGCTCCCTCAAAATCCATGGAAATTCTTTCCCAAGGTCAAGTGGGTACATTTAAGGGATGGTATAGAACTTGCTTCATGTTACTAGGCTTGTTGGTACAACAAATTATACATCCTCTAATATATCGTGCTACATCTTCTTGCATTCTAGACCAGTGCAATACCTTTGTAAGTTGGCAATTGTCTTCCCAACACCAAAATGTCCTGCAACCTTGGAGGTGTGAGCTTATTTTATAAGTTGTAGTCGTTCACCTTTAGGGACACAAAGCTTGTTGGCCTTGTAGAGTAACCCATTCTGGAAATGATAGTCAACCTTTACATCACCTTCTTCTATATGAGTTTGGCCCTATAGTTATTGAAACACCTCCTAGAAGTCCTCATATTGTGTTCATGCCTCTCTGTATGCATCATGGGTAAAAGGATCCATGTGCATCAAAGTTCCCAAAGTTATAATCTTGGATGTGGGTGGCCTTGAAATCATGTCTTCCAACTCGTTTGTGCTACCCTTCTTATACTTGATGACTGGATGAAATTGTTGTAAAAACCCCATCCACTTGTAATGTCTGGTTTGTTGTAACTTACTCTGTGCCTGCAAATACTATAGCGATCGGTGATCTATGTAGATGATGGTCTCCTTGCCCATCAAATAGTGTTTCCACTTCTTTACAACTAGAATCAGGGCATAGAGTTCCTTGTCACGGTCAAGGTAGTTGAGAACCGCCCCACAATATATTTCAGATTGATAGCATACAATCCTTCCTCCTTGCATCGAAACTACTCCCATGGCATACCCACTTGCATCTGTCTGGTAATGTGAGAACTGATGCTTGACTGATCTTTCTTTTCATCTCATCAAAATCCTTTTGTTGATTCTTCCCCCACTGGAAACTCTTACCACTTGTTGTTATAGTGTGAAGCGGTGTAGATACCGCTGAAAATGAAGCTATGAACTTTCACAAGTACTGTGTTACCCCAACAAACTCCTAACTTCAATGGAATTTGTAGGAACTGGCCATTTCATGATGGCATCCATCTTTGCCTGATCTATCTTGAGCTCCCCTCCATCAATCACATACCCCAAATACACCAAGGTCTACTAAGGAAACTCACATTTCTTTAGGTTAGCCAATAGTCACTACTTCTTTAGAGTATCAAACACCTGCATGAGATGTGATATGTGTTCCTCCTAGATAGCACTATAAACCAATATATCATCCAAATAGACTATAACAAATGAATCTAAATATGGGTGTAATACATCATTCATTCATTAGTCTCATAAATATAGTTGGTGCATTACGTAAACCAAATGGCATGACTAACCATTCATACAAATCTTGCCTTGTCTTGAAGGCAGTCTTCCATGTGTCTTCTTCCTTGATGTGTACTTGGTGGTATCCTGATTTGAGATCCAACTTGGTGAAATATTTTGCATTCTACAATTGATCTAACTGATTTTTTATTGTAATCTTGTTCAATGCACTGTAGTTGATACACATTCACCAAGTCCCATCCTTCTTTGGTACAATTATGATAGGTGACCCACAAGGTGACGTGCTTGTTCGAATCACACCCTGCTCCAACAATTGTTGTAATTTCTTCTTCACTTCATTTGCTTCCATAATGGATTGTCTATATAACCCAGTATTCAACAATGGGGAATCTGGCCATAATTGTATTTCATGCTCTACTTCTCTCTTGGCTAACAACCCTTTAGGCTCTTGGAACACTCCTTGTATGCCTATAGAAGCTCCTCCAACTGATGTTTATGCTCTTTAGTACACCCCTCCAGGGATGCCTTTACTCTTATCAACTCATCTTAAGTCTAATTTTCTCTTAAGAAAAGTAAAAGTAAAACATATTTCATACTAGAACTAATCAATTTATTGGCTTGGTTGGCACTTACTAGTGAGATATTTAACTTGCTTGTATGCACGTTTATGATGCAGGACTTTCAATCATTGATAATTCTATACTGGTTGGCTCTCAATGTGAATATCGCATCCCTCATATACATGTACTACGTCCAATTCCACTTCATCAATAAAATTAGCACTTACAACAAATTTAATCTTACATTGTTTTGTTACCTTGATCTTTGCATCCTTGTTTAACCAACCCAATGGATAAAGGCTAGGATGATCTTGAACCTCCAATCCAATCTTGTTGACTAGATTCGATACTATGAGATTAGCCTATGAACCAAAGTCGAACAAAGCATCTATCGTGTTCTTCTTGACCTGGATTTGGATGTGGAAGAGCTCGGTCATCTCCTTCTCTTCCCGGTCATGAAGGCTACTTAGATTCACCTTATTTTGCATAAATGTGCAAACAATCTTCTCATCCACATCAGAGCTACTTTCAACTTGATTGCTCAAATATGTGGCTAGAATATTCTTCAGGTTCAACTCTGGATGTAGTTTCTAACACTTTTCCTTAGTGTGACCATCAATATTGCAATGGTTTCTAAGATCCTTGCACTAATGTGTAGTGGATTTTGTATTCTTATCCTTTCCCTCTTTCCACTTCTTCCCCTCCTTGGAATCTCTTGGTGCTCTTTCTACTTGGAACCGCTTGGTTTCCCTTTCTCGTGACCTATGTTTTCTAGATATTGTGCTTGTACATGTTAGTGCTAGAAGTTTCCCCTAGACTGCTATAGGGTCAAGCCTAGCACATCTTCAGTTATTGCAATAGTTTTTGTAGATGGAAATTAGATTATGGTTTGGTTTGATGGATCGATGAGACTGAATGAGGAAGGAAGAGGGAAATAAACTAGCTTTAGATCAGAGATTTACCATTGGGCATGGAGTCAAGTAAACACCTTGTTAGATTGAAGGCCAGTAAACTACATATCAGACAAAATACTTATATGATGGTGGATGAAAGAATGTAGAATGTGACAAATAGTAGAACATCCACCAAACAAAGATTCTCTCTGCAAAATGGATTTGACGGATACTTGAATAAAGCACACAAGCAACAGGCAGATCACAACAAAACTTGCTGCTCAAGAATCTATTGTTTATGGACAGTCATTGATTCTCAATGTCTGTAACTCATTCAAGCAAGAGGAAAAGCAGAATTAAAAACAAAAGATCACAATCTGATAGCACAATTCATAGGGATGTTCAATGTCAGAAATGAATACTTAATCAAACTTCCCATAGGCTTACAATAATTCTTACACAGGCCTCTGCCCAAATTCCCCTCTCAGGTCTCCCGTCCCTTGTGTATGACAACTTAACTGTACTGTCACTAAGTCTTGTTCTTTAGTAGATATGGATTTCTCTTCTGGACTATGATCAGATGATGGGCCAAGAAATAGAGGATTCTCAAAAGAAAAATAATGTGTTTTAAAATCTTCAGGTCGAAAAATTGGAGATCCGGAGGAATTGTTTTGTGAAACTCCTTGTAAGGAATTCATGTTCTATTTGACACTTAATAGCAAAGGCATGTGGATGGTTAGACACTCTTTTCTACTCTATTTTTCTTTCTTCATGCTTGAATTCATTATTCAGACTACAATGCATTTGTTTCTTGATTGTTAATTAATACAGTAAAGAATTTGTTGTGGGAATTATTTTCAAGTTTTCATTTCAAGCTGATGTTCTTGTTTCTTTATGATATTCTAAGACAAGAATTTAGGTGAAGTTGACAAATTGAAGGCTTCATCCTCTCTTTTTATTATTGGTTTAATCCATCTATGTGACTACCTTTTACTCAGCCAATGGGATATACTATGTTCTGATCTTGATTTTCATGTTATGTTATAACCTTGAGCCAGTTTTCAACCACCTTATCCAAAAAACCAAATTATAAAAACCTTTTAAACACTTTCCAATAAATCGATGATGCCCTAGCTTGCCCTCTCATAGTCAAGAGCAACTTTAGGGACTAACAGTACACATGCCTCATCCATTGTCCTTGGCTTGAAAAGAAACACTTGTTTTCATAGATGGCTATGCAAACCCCCCAGATACTTGAAGAGTACATTTAGATTCTTGGGAGAGATACCCAGCATGATGGCCATATTTTTGAACTCAATGGTCTAGTCATGTACACTCTGCCTTTGCTTATACCTAAAGTAGTGCCACTAGATCCATTAGTCCTATACATACCCGATAAGATAAAATTGGGACTTGATGAGGGTTTTAAAGTCCTCCCACCTAGTTACTAGAGGATCACCCTCCAGCCTAAATGTTTCTGTATGGATTTCCCACTAGGTTAAAGCATGGCCTTCTAACTTCAATCTGGAAAATGATATATTTTGTTCTCCATCTATATGGTGAACATTGAAATAAACTTCTAGTTGTTGCAACCAATGATTCATTTTTAATGCATCACTCTCACCTTGGTATGGCTTTATGTCCACTTCCACTTCCATCTTGAATAGGGACTGTGAAGGGTTTATGGCACTGCAACTTGACTGCTCTTTCTTGGGTTCTTTTCATGACTCCTTTTCTAGGTCTTTGTTATCTCCTGATTTCACATCTGATCTGATCTCTGAGTTTGAGCCTCCAACTTCTCTGAATGGTTCGAGCTTGCTTGTTATAGCCATCGTGAGGAGGGACATATTGCAAGATATTTTAGTGACTTGCTCTTCTAGATTCAAAAATCTCTCCTCTATTGGATCTCAAGGGTTGTTATGAACAGACGTGTTGGCCATGGCTAAGGTTCTGTGACTTTCTTCTTAAACCAATTCCTGGATCTCTAGAACTTTCCACAAACGCTCCAAGAAAACCTACTATGATACCAAAATTACCTATAAAATACCATGGATATTCCACTGGACTATTTATCACAACAGATCTAATAAAATATTGAAATCTTTACTCTGAAGGTTAATTTCCTTTAGATCTCAGATTCTTTAATTACTGGTTTTTTTCTTAAAATTTATGAAATAGATGAAATGCAAGAAATAGAGAACATGAATAAATACTAAAACACCATCCACAAATAAACACAACATATGACCTCGAAAACCCAATACAAGAGAAAACCCAACTAGAAGGTGAGGTCGCTCTTCTCTCTTTTCTTCAAATGCAAGTACAAAGAAAGAGGCACTCTCTGTGGAGTTTCCTTTGACACTATGGCCTATATGGCTGCCACGGAATCTCTCCTCCTCTATTATGTTCACAGAATACAACTCTTAATGTTCTTCTCAAATATGGAACAAGATACAATGCAAAAGAATGGAACCCCTTCTCCTCCTAGCAGCCTGGTATTTAACATAGCTCGATCGTTGTCTAGGGTTAGGGTATTGAATTCCTCAACCCTCAATTACTGATCAAGTTTGGACCTTCTAGAATATTCTATAAAATCTCATATGTGGCTATCCCCACGTATTTAAGTAATGGGCACCGATGTTGCATCCACTCGTGCCATTGTGATCAATACAGTAGGTCAACTTGCGGAAGGCATAACTTTCGCATACGAACTCTGATTTAGGCAAGTATTGCATCGTTGGAAAGGTCTTGGTGTGTAGAATATATCCAGTTGGTACATATTAAGGCTTGGACCATAAATAAGTATCATTTTATGCCTCAAAATGGATCTAGAAGATTTCAAATGGTTTTTTTGGACCCAAATTTCCAAATTGGGACCAGCCGCTAAAATGGCTCTGCATGTTGATTTCTCCAATTTTTTCACCAATAAAGCATCGAGATAGATGAAAAATAATATGATGATTCAATCCATATCACCAACTTTAAACTTGTGTAGAACCTAAACTTGATCAAGTCACTCCTTGTACTTGGAAACTGTTTCTTGTGGGATACCATGAACTTGTTGTTGGATGTGCTAGATTCATTCAAAAAAAGTGGCTACTTTGTATGCTCGTTATAATCATGGGATGACTCTTCATGTGATAATGTTATGGGTAAAGCTACATCAATCGGACCCCATCACTAGAACCCTATGCATACCTAAAAAGTGTTGTGGCTAATAGAACTGTGAAGAGTTTGGTTGTAGATAGGTTGAACATAAGGAAGAATTCCATTCCTTGTTTGTGTATGCTTGGGGTTGTACCTTTTGAGGATATGTTTAATCATTGTGTTAACTACCTTGTTTTTTCCATTAGTTTGGGGATGGAATGCAATGGATTTAGTTAATTTGGTTTCTATCAAGGACCAAAGACTAGACTAAAATATACTTTTGAACCTATTATCCATATCAGAGACAATGGTCTTTCACAACCCAAAATGAACCCAAATATGCTTAAAGAAGAGCTTCATAGTGACTTCTATCATGACATTGTTTTTGTGTAGTGCCACAATTTCCATCTTAGAGAACATATCAATAACCACAAAAACATAATAGTTTCCATGGATGGTTGAGGATAGACCTAACATAAAATCCACGGAGGTTGATTCCTAAGGCTTATATAGAGTGGGAAGAGACGTGTACAATCATTTCTTCTTGATTGTAGGTTTAGAAATGGAACTATAGTGCACTTTATGATATTCCTACTAACATATTATTGGAGCTATAAGTCCCTTGAGAAATAAAGATACCACAATTCCCATCAAGTATATTAAGAGACTTGGTAAAGACTTTCTAGGGATAATCCTTCAAGGTAAGTGTTGTGAGAAACAAAATGGCCTAACTAAACTAAGTTGAAGTGCATTACCACCCTAATGAATTGTGTCTCCCAAATCATCTTCTCATGCCCACCTAAGGAACATAGAGATGGAATAGATGGTAAAATAATCCATCATGAAGGTCAAAGTCTAAAACTTGTTTCCCTGCGACAAGTTCCTAATTTGTTTTTGGTTGCTCCAAAAGTGTTTTCACACAGCTAGGGGAGTGCTTCATGTGATGTGTATGGATTTTGGTACCCTATTCCCTTTGTTGTATTTTGTTTGACTTACAGTTGGATATATTATTGGGTGTATTCCTACCTAGGGATTTAAGTTATATGGAGGCACACTTCTTGATGTGTTAGTCGTCACACATGTGGAGATTTGACACCTTCTACAAGGGCTCACTAGTTAAGGAGGATGGGTGCTTAGAACATGTGGAGTGACTACCATGGAGGAGGGTGTTATGCACTTCGAGGTTGGTCATGGAACCCTAGGAACATCGTAGCCACCTTGCACATATATTGAAGAGGAACATTGAGTTAGGATCCATTGTTGGAGGATGCACCCTCTTGCTTAGAGGAGTGTTCGACATGTGAACACCTAGACTTAGAGGGTGCACCACCTTGGGGGTTGTACAAACCCTATTGCACCATGTTCCACTCATGCTTAGTGTAGCACTCTAATTGGGGCTTTGTTGTCAACTTAGTCTAGGGTTTACTAGTGGACATGGTCCATGTTTTATTGTTGGACTCCGTAGCCTTAATCTATATAAAGGCAAGAGATTATCTTTGCTGTTATTTTTCATTTGTATTATGTCTTAGAGATGCGATAGTTGGTCTGATACTAACTATCAGAGGATCTTGGAAGATCAATTATTTACTCTTGTAACAAGGATAGTTCTTGTGATAGGCGTGATGCACTAAGGCTCCTTGGCTTGTCTAATGCAAATGAAGCATAAAGCTTGTCAGATGAAAGTGTGGACCTAACGATTGGATAGTTGGTGGGTTGCTAGCTTATTGTTGATCTCTTAGAGAGACTGGTATAGCTAGGTGGGATGCCTCGTTAGGACTTATTTGTGTTGGCTAAGGTTTGCAATAATTATGGATGTCATAGCTAGGGTTTGGGAAGCTTTCAAGAACTCCTTGCTTGGGAAAAAGTTGAAGGATTTGATGTACCAACATTGGAAAAGTTGATACAATGTGATTTATCTTCATATTGTCGTATTAAGGAGTTGAACCAATGTTATCCTAAATTTTTAAATTTGATTTTTCGTGTGTTTTGAGCAAACTTCATCGATGTTTTAGTATGTTGATTTACTTGGACAAAAATATTGAAATATTTAGTGATTTGGCATGCCTTGGATGAAACTTCAGATCTGAAATGTGATGTTATATTTTTGTTGTTAACAAATGTAATTTTGATATATGCATACTTGACCAGAACACACTCTAAGGATTGTGAATTGATGTAGTCGGCTTCATTTGATTTGTAGTATTTATCTACTTGAAATTTCCTAGACAAGTGGTGGACATATTTCATATATTTGTAAGTGTGTTTCTGAATATTTCAGTTCAAACTTAAGGCTAAAATTTCTATGTGATAAATATGTGACCTCACTGAAGTGAGGTGAAATTTCTAAATTGGGCAACGTGCATATTTCTTAGTGAATATTTCCTTGTTCACGAAATTTCTACATGGTATTAGAGCTTGTTTAGTTGATATTTCTCTTTTGTTGAGAGGCGGTTGGATATTTCAACATGTATGAAACCATAACTTCATCAATTGAAGTTTATCTATGCTTGGGATAATTACCTGAACCCTATAAGGGTTTTTTGCGTTTAGGCCCTACTTATTCTAAGGATTGGAGTGGCGATTTCAACTAGGATAGGTGGTTGAACTACTTGATTCATTGGTTGATTTGTTATTTGAGTTGTGCTTAAAGATTTGTAGGAAAGACTACTCTCAATTTTTAAAGAGTGTGACGAGTTAGAAAATGCTTCCAATTTTACACATTGGAAGAATAGATTGTAGACATTGTTGGAGGAGGTTGAGCTTCGGGTGTTTGTTGAGAACAAGGTTCTTGTTCTTATTTATCCAGTGTGGTTAGCTAATTATAAGAAGAAAGAGGCCAAGGTAAGGCAAATCATTCTTTATTCAATGAAGAATTATTTGATTCCTCACATTACAAAAAAGAAGATGACTAAGGAAAAGTGTGATGTTTTGATAGGATTGTACCAAAGTGTGACTATTTCTCATAAGATACACTTGAGAAATAAGCTTTCCACCATCCACATGAGTGACAAAAATTGTGTAGATTGTTACTTGATGAAGATCATAGAGTACAGAGATCAGTTTGCTACCATGAGGATGAACATTGAATATGAGGATTTGACGTCCATTACTTTGAATGGGTTTTCTCCATCTTGAAACCCTTTATCTAGGGTATCCATTTTCATGATAATATACCCTCATTTGGAAAGCTTTGGTATGACTTTGTGCTGGAAGAGACAAGGTTAAAATCTACTTTATCAAAAGAAGATGAAATAGAAGACCTTTCCCTTGTCAGGAGGATGATGTAGGGAAGTAAGAAAGGAGGATCCATGAAGGGTAAGAAAGATGAGTCTTCAAACAAATGTAAGAAGAATTTAAGTCATGTGAATTGTTTTAGGTATCATCACAAGGGACATTATGCCAAACAATGTCTAAAGAAGAATCAAAGTAAGGGTAAGTAGCATAATAAATTGTAGGGAGTGTAGAGAATGTTATTGAAGTGGATGAGTTAGTATCCAAGTTTGAGATTGCCTTCTTCATGGTCTCTTGTCTTTCAACCAACACTATGTCCAGTGTTAGATGGTATGTGGACAACGATGCATTGAGAAATGTGACTTATGACAGGAAGATCTTTAATGGGTTTGAAGAGAAAGAGGGAGGAATGCAAGTGGAGTTGGGTGATGATGACACTTATCCTATGAAGGTACTAGGCAACATCTATTTTCCAATGCCTTCAAATGATGTTCTTTGGTTGAATGATGTATTGTTTGTTCCTAGTTTGATAAAGAAACGTCTTTTTGTTTTCTTGCATAGTTACAAATCTACATTGTGTGGCCAAGTTTGGAGCTCAAAAGGTCATCATTAAAGATAAAATGCATGTTATGTACAAAGGGGTTCAAGTTGGTGGTGTTTATAGATTGTAGGAAAATTTAATTAAACATGTGGCTCCAGTGCATGATAGTGGGAGACTGATTGAGCCTTCTAATTTAGAGGAGGAACATGTAGCATAGGAATGGTGGAATGGCATGATAAGGGAATAAAACTCCATCCTCAAGAGTGATGTTTGAGAGATAGTTCCAAAACATTTGGTTGAATCTATGATTAATTCTAAGACTACTACAATTTTGGGTTTGTAGCTTGCAAGTACAATTGAGGTACATAAGGAGAAGACTAGTGTTGGAGAAAATAATTTCATCACAAAGAGGGAATGTTAGCTTTTGGTCGCTCCAAAAGTGTTTCCACCTAGATAGGGGAATGCTTCATGTCATGTAGAGAGCTTATCATTTCTTGGCCCCTTTGTAGTATTTTGGTGACTTTGGAGAGCTTAGCGGGTGTATTCTTACCTTGGGATCAATGTTAGGGAAGCACACTTATTGATGTGGTAGTTGGCACACATATAGTGGTTTGGGATCTTCTACAAGGGCACACTTGTTGATAAGGATGGGTTCTTGGGACATGTGGAGTGACCACCTTAGAAGAAGATGTTATGGACCTGGATATTAGACATGCGACCCTAGGAGTATTCGAGCCACCTTACACATATATTGAGGAGGAATGCTTGAGTTAGAAGCCATTACTAAAGGATGCATCATAGTTCTTAGAGGAGGACTTGACATGTTGTTTTATAGGCATTTCGAAGAATGAAGAATGAGGGCGTGCACAAAAATAGTTAGGCATGCAAAATCATATAGACACGCAAAAGTAGGAAGGACAATAGTCGGGAATGGAAAATTATTATGCAGGCGCAAATATGGGAAAAGCACACCCGAACATTGAGTTGTCATGAGTTGCCATGGGGTTTTGGGATAAGCAAATAGGGTTTTGAGCACTAAATTCTATGTATAAATATGTAGTGGGCCAGGTAGAATAGGTTGTTGAAGTTGTGTTGAAGGCCAAAAGTTGTTGATGCTAAGCGAATAGACTAAGAAGGAGAGAGAGTCTATGTCTGAAGGTTTAAGGATAGTTTTGCAGAGAAAGGATTGCATTGTAGAGCAGCTAGGAAACATGGGGAAGTATGTCATGATGTACCTATTGTAAGCACAGTGCACAAGCCTGAGATGAATGGCACGAAGAATAATAAAGAAGCCAATCATTGTGGAAGTAGCCTAAAGTTTGGGTGAATCGCGTTAAGTTATGTGTCTGAATGTGTTTTATGTGATTGTCCGTGGATGTTCTATTTATGCATAACTAGATCTAGATATGTTTATTAGATGATTGATGCGTAGTAATGATGAATGTTATAGTGAATAGTTTATTTTACAATCTGTGTCACAATGGTGTTGCATAATTAAAGTTTACTAATTAATCAAAGGAAAAGGGACAAAGAATATGGTGCACAACATAGATAAGTAGGAATGAATATAATGATAGCATCCCATCCCCTCATCCCTGCAGAAACTTGGTTCTTGTAGCCCCAATAGATGTCTCAGGTGAGACTTCACTTGCATGCAGGTGATATCAAAAGGGTCGATGTCTATAGGGTTTGTTGGTAGAATAAATTGAACCTAGGGTCTTACAATCATGCGCTAACAAATGGTTATGTGGTCAGGACCTGGAATATGTGATTGAGGGAATGTTTTCGAGGCTGACTAAGAAAGAGATCATCGAATGGCTAGAAAGGAACAGAGAAGAATTTTCTCAAGGAGAGAATAGAAACCCTCAGATGAGCAATGAGTAATAGATGCAAAGGTATGTGTACACATAGCTGCATGATATTTTCTTTGGCAAATTCCCAGTTATCTTAACTAAGTGGTTAGAAATATTAGTGGAGAATACTGGAAGGTACCGAACTACAGCGTCGAGGAACTAGACTCCTAAGTTGGTGAGAAAATTGAACTCTGTAAGTAACCAAACTTCCCGTGCAGCTGATTTCTGGTTGAGTAGCATATTGGGAGGTTATATTACAAAATTTGCAATAGATTGTACCCAGACATAAAGTGTTGTAGAGAGGGATTTCTTTAAGGGTCTGTGTAGAAGATTTATGAAATCATTGGGTACTTGGATAAAGATGTTGTTATGCGACAAGTGTGTGGTGACGATGGAGTTTGATTGATAAGGGGCTTCACGCACATAGGGGAACTGGGGGATGACCAAAGGATAGTCTAAAGGTAAGAAATAATGAAGGAAGAAATGAATAAGGAAGGGAGGGATTCAAGATGCAAAGAAATGAAGAAGGTGTATCAGAATAGGAAGACGAGTTTGGAGTACTGTGTAGTGGAATAAGGTACAAGAGGTTGAACACTAGGGCTGAGAAAGGAGAGTTGTGCGGTGAGTTGGAGAGGAGAGGACCCTACACAATAGTCCATATTGTAGAAATATCGTACATAGAAGGAGAGGAGGAGAAATCCCGGTTCAATCCTATAGTAGAAGAGCCATTGAGTCATACTCAGACTGGATCCTGTGTCGATTCCACGACCCCATGTGCATCACCTAGATCAGAAGTAACATTTGAGGATTTGTCAAAATCACTCATAATCAGCAGAGAAAGCCATAATATTTGTAATCAAAATAGTGGGAGCAATGCATCGAGTCAGAGCAGTGGGGGAAGTGCGTCGAGTCAGATTCAACTAGCATCATCAAGGGGAGGTACTACACAAAACAACATGACAAGGTTAAACAACATCTTGATACTACCTGAGTTCCAAGGAGTTGGGTCAGAGGACCCAGAACAACATCTATTTGTATTTGAAACAATTTGGGATGTGAAGAATGTCCAGGATGAAGCTATAAAGATTGCGTAGTTGGAAACAACTTTTAGAGGCTACGTATTAGTCTGGTATATGAAACTGTAGAGTACCACACCTACAGGACAACCAACGACTTTAGCAGAAACTAGACAAGCATTGTTGAAAGAGTTCAAGAAGCCAAAATATGAGTCGCAGTGCATTACAGAGTTGAAGGAAATCAAACAGGTGCAGACTAAATCAGTTTCAAACTATGATCAAATATTTAAGGATTTTATGGGTAGATTGACATTTCAAATTCTCGATCAACAACACCAAGAATGGTTTGTTGTGGGACTACTACCACACATTCGTTAGTCGTTGATTCAACAGAAAGTTGTGTCACCGCCTGAAGCTTTGGAGATTGCAATGAAGATGGAAGCATCTCCTGTAGGAGATGGTGGAGGGATGGTGCAAGCCTAGACTCAGTTAGTTGCCTTAAAAATTCAATTGGTAGAGCTTACAAAAGGAAAGGAAAAGTGGAAACAAGTCCGGTGTACCAAGTGTAGGACTAAAGGCAACCATAAGGACGAATTCTCAACATTTGTGCGGTATTTGGCGATTGGAGCACTGAATCCACTACCAGGAGGGGGATACTGTGAAATATGTAAGAAATGGGGACATCATCTGACTGAGTGTCCATTGCTACAGAAATACCAGAGTACACCAAGGAATATGTTTTGTAACTTTTGCAAGTCAGTCAAACACCAAGAGAAGGATTGTCGCACATTCAATTTGATGAGAGAGAGAACTTCGGAAATGTATAGGATTTAGGAGGAAAATGTTGCGACAAAAAGAGGTGGTCCACAATATAATAATCAGAGAGGATTTAATTCAGGAAACTGAGGAGGATTTGGTAGAAGTTGAGGTAGAGGAAATTTTGGCAGAGGAGGTAGAGGACCAATAATATGTTATAATTGTAATCAACCAGGATACTTAGATCGTGACTCCCTGAATCCTTATACAACCTGCACTTATTTTAGAGAATTGGATCAGGCGATAGAAGAATGTCCTCAACTATTTGTGAAGTGGCGGGAAAGAGGGAATCAGAACCAGAATCCAAATCAGAAAGTACATAAGATATCAGCCGAGAAACACGATGAAGGACCTAGAATAGCAATTGTTATGTGTGAAGGAACTATAATAGGGGTTGATGTGATGAATGGAGGGAGGTAGGTTGAGCAATGGGTGAGGAAATCAACAGGGCCTATGTCTACATTTGACCCTCAACCAAAAAAGGAGACGTATAATAAGATAAGAAAAGAGATATTGGGACCACATTGGGTGGCATCAACATCATATGTGCCTCTTGTCTGTGATCGCACTATACGAGAAAAGCCACTTGAGAAGGTAAGAACTCTAAGAGAGTTTTTGAGAAGTTGCATAGAACTGATGAAAGATGAAACTGCATTGGGTGCACTATGTGACATGATTGATCATTGCACATAAGAAAGGGAAATTCCTACCACACAGAGGGTAGTGAATCAAGTATTGTGCAAAAAGAGGACCACGGAGAGTTCATATTAGGTGCGCATATTGAGGAATATGATGTGGATAACATTATTTTAGACTTGGGTTCGGATGTAAATGTGTTACCAAAGTAGACATGGGAAATGATGGGGAAACCCAATTTGATTTGGTCTCCTGTCCAGTTAAGATTGGAAAACCAACACAAGATAGTATCAAATGGCCAATTGATAGGAGTACCTGTAAATATAGATGGGGTGCGCAGAGTAGGAGATTTAGAAGTCATTGAAATCATGGATGATATTCAGCCATATCCATCACTAAAGGGGTTAGAATGGGCCTTTTCCAATCAGGAAATTATTAACATGAAAAAGAGGGAAATGATATTTAAGGTAGGAGACTTGAAGGTTACTGAACCATTGGATCCGACATAAGGAAAGAGGTACATAGAGCCAGTAAAGGGAATGAAACTGACAATTTGTATAACATGACTACATGGATGGATGATTATCTTAATCCAACTTCAAATGGTGCACTAAGTTGGAGAAGCATTAGCTTATGTGCGTTGGACTTAGAGGAAGGTCTAGAACATTGGCAACAGAGGATGCATGAAGTATCAACTAGATGATGTGCATGCATAACTCGATCATTGCGTTGGTTTGGAACAGAACTATGTGATCCGCCCAAGTATGATGGTTTGACTGACATAAAATCTTTCTTACAGGTGTTTGAGTTGCATATACCCAAGCAACAAATACTATTGGATGTTTTCTTGAAGGCCACTCCATCCAGATGGTGGGTTGCACACTAAGAAGCAATAGAAGATTGGAAGCAGTGTAGAGGATTGATGCAAGTTAGATTCAATAGCGAGGTTGAGTATACTACGCAGAAATATAAAGGAGTAGGTGATCCAATAGATCATGTTGAGTAGTGCATAAACATATGGAGTTTGATACTAAATAAGGAATGGATGCACAGGTTTATACATACACTGGATACAATTCCTTAGAACTGGTATTTAGAACTAGAAATGTGCATAGAAACAACAAATTGGGACGAGTTTAAGGTAAAATTTACTTTTGAACATGAATCGCCATTAGTAAATGCAGTGTTATAGGCCATTCAAACCAAGATTTTTTGAAAAGAAGGGCCAATGGAGGTGGCACTGGTGTGTAGTGCGCACAGAGCTTCTCTGATTGTTCATGAGTTACTAGAATGTTATAATGTTTCTAAAGAAGAACAAGATGAGGAAGATCCAAGGAATATACAAGTACCTAAAACCGATGGAGAACGCGTAGTAGAAGGGCCAGAGCTTGAATTTGTTGTGTATGCACAGCCACTAAAGACACAGAAGCTAAATATTGGGACAAAGGAAAACCCAAAGTTTGTGCAGATAGGCTATTATTGGAATGATCAAATTGTGGAGAAGATTGCAGATCTGTGCGAGTATCAGGATCTATTACCGACCACATTCTCAGAGATGAAGGGGATAGCTGGCGATTTAGGAGAAATAAATATCCCTTGGAAACTAGATGCTAAGCCAGTGAGATAGATGCCCTACAGGTTAAATCCGAAGTATAAAGAGAAGGTGGAAGCAGAGATAGACCAAATGTTGGAAGCAAGAACCATTGAACCAGTAGTGGAATCATAATGGATAAGTCCAATGGTAGGACAAGATAAGAAAATAGGGGGAATCAATATTTGTGTAGACCTAAGGAAGCTAAATGATGCAAGTCTGCATTATCCATTTCCAACACCTTTAATAGATGAAGTGTTAGAGAATTTAGGGGGGACAGGAGACCTAGTCTTTCAAAGATGACTTCTAAGGATATCACCAAATAAGGATTGTGTAAGAAGAAATGTATAAGACTACTTTTGCAATAGAGTGGGGAAGTTATTAGTACATAGTGATGCCCTTTGGACTGAAGAATGCACCTGCGGTTTTTTCAAGAGTTGTTATTGCAACTTTTAACGAATTTATTCATAAGTTCCTTGAAGTGTACTTAGACAATTGGATTGTATTTAGTCTATTGAAAGATCACATAGAAGTACTCAGGTTAATGTTGGATAGATGCAAACAATTTCATATTTCACTGAATTTGAAGAACTGTATTTTATGTGCTCCTTTAAGAATTTTGTTGGGCCATGTGGTATGTAAGAAGGACTTATTAGTGGATCCTACGAAGATTGTAGTGATTTTAGATTTACAACCACCCACATCAATCAGACAGTTGAGAGAAACCCTAGGTCATACAGGATATTACAAGAAGTTCATTAAGGGTTATGCGCAGATTACAGCACCCATGGAGAGGTTGTTGAAGAAAGAAGTTAATTTCCAATGGAATGAGGACTGTCAAAAAGGTTTGGATATATTGAAGCAAAAATTAGTGACTGCGCCGATTTTGATCTTCCCATATTGGAAGAAGGAGTTCCATGTTCATGTAGATGCGTCATCCATAGCTTTTGGCATCGTACTATCTCAGCCAGGGGAAGGAGACACGGACCACCCAATTGCTTTTGCAAGCAGGAAGTTGTCATTAGAGGAACAGAATTACACTACCACAGAACGAGAAGGGTTGGCAATGGTATATGCATTGCAGAAGTTTAGAAATTATTTATTGTGGTCTCACTTTAATATGTATACACACCATTATGTACTAAGATACTTAGTGAACAATCCAGTGTTAGGGGGGAGAATATGAAGATGGTTGATGTTATTCTAAGAATATGATTTTGAGGTTTTTGTGAAACCAGAGAAGTTGAATGTAGGACCAAATCACTTATCATGCATACTCTTAGAAGACTATGCGGGGAATATAGATGAATTATCCAAGTGGATCTTGGTGGCCACCCACCTTGTCCAACTGGCTCAAAACAGTTTTTTGGCAACTTACTATTTTTAGCAGTTTTTCGATTCCTGAACTTCTGGGGCCATTTTGAGGGCCTAAACAATGTCTTTTCGCGATCAGGAACCATAATGATATCCCAATTCCCTAATTGAGTCCCCTGAATGAAGTTCCTTGTCAATACCTTTCCAAAGAGCTACCGTGCACTCAAAATGGAGATCGTATGCAAAAGTTATGACCCCGGGAAGTTGATGTACTAACTTACCCCAACGGGGCCCACATGACTTTTGGTGCTTCATCTCCTAGGGTTAGGTTTTTGGATGTCTATGGTTTTGGAATTCTTGTTTATTGTAAAAAGGTATTCAGAGCCTCATTGTACTCATCTTCTTGCGAATGAGTGTAGTCATCACAACTCTTCTCAGAGATAAGCTGCCACCATTCTAGCAATCTTTTTTTCAGTCTGCATTTTGTAGTTTTCATCACATTTCTTATTTAATAGAAGCCAAGTTTTATAGTATCTTTGTTATTGTCCATTCTATATCTGTGTTAATATTATAAATATGTGGTTTCATTTCATTCCGCTCATCAATCTGGATCAGTGGTATCAGAGTGGTCTACTCCTTATCATTTTTTTTTAATGCGTGTCCCCGACGCGGTCAGGGTATAGAGAGTTGGGTCTCGAGCTTGTTTCTCTTGAGGACAACTTCTCTCGCATGCCCAAGAAACTGTCCATGGTGGGTGAAAATAAAGACGACGGGACAAGATATACTTTCAAAATGTTGCTCGAGGAACCCCTTGAGCAACAGAAGAACGAGATGATGGACAACTTTGCACAAATCCTTCAATGGCTCCTGACAAGCGACGCATCCACCTCGAGCAGAGGCGCTACCCCCTTCAAGGTACAGATCAATTTTGATATTCCTATATTTTAAGGTAAAATAGATGTTGATACCGTAGATAAATGGTTAAACCTTCGAGAAGGGTATTTTTTTCCACAACTTTTTCGATAGAGAAAATATTACATTTGCGCTCCTCAAGGTCGTCCCCCGTGAAAATATTGATGGGAAACTTTCTGTGAGAAAAATGAAATAGAGGGATCCACATTATTTGCAGTTGCACCCACTTAGGGTTCCTTCAGGGATGTTATTAAGGAATAATACTACCTTGTTGGAAGTTATGATGACTTGTATACAAGATGGACCACACTGCGATAGGAAAGAGACCAAACAGTGTCAGATTGCATGAATGTATTCCATACCTTGTGCACCAAGTTGGGTATCAAATATTCTGAGTGACATTTGGTGCTCAAGTATCGTGGTGGTTTACATAGATACATCCAGACAAAATGGATTTTTTGGACATCTCATCCTTGGGTGTGGCCTATCGATATGACGTCAAAATCGAGCAGAAGTTGAAATAAAAGAAGCGATCGTTTGGGTCTGGGAACCCCTCACAGTAGAAGCAGGGAAAGGGAAGCCCCAACCCACAAAACAAAGGACAAATAAAATATGGGAAACCTTGGGACAACCACTCCAAGCCACAAGCAAAGAAGGACAATAAGAAGACAAAGAAAGATATCGGGAAGTGGTATGACTTCCATAAGAGCCCCTAACATAACACTGTTGATTGTTGCTCAAAGAAGTCATTAGTGGTTGAGGTAAAAGCCTTTGAATCATATGTAGGTTCTGAATTTGAGTCAGAACCAAAAAAGGGGAGATGGATCATTGACGTGGAACCTAGTGCCACCATTGCTACCACCAATATCTAGCCCGGTGAACCTGATGAGCAAGAGGAAGGCGAGCACCTCTTTCATTCACAGATGTGGGTAAAAGGCACTCTACTGCACTTCACCATTGATAGTGGTAGCCATAAGAACCTCATCTCAGCAGAGGTAGTCAAGCGACTAGCCTCCCGACAACACTGAACCTGCAACCTTACACCATCAGATGTCTCTATAAAGGAAGGGATCTTCACGCCAGCCAATAGTGCCACCTATTGTACGACATCGAGCCATTCAAGATGAGGTATTGTGTGATGTTTTTCCCCTTGAATTTTGTGATGTTATTTTGGGCCAACCTTATTTATGGTAACGTCATGTTGTATATGAGTCTAGGCCTCGCAATGTTATTATTACTTTGAAAAGGAAATTGTACAGGATACCCGAGGTAGTCCCACCTAGTGTTATTTCCTTGATCTCTGTCAAGCATTGTAGGAAGGTCATTTCTCAGACCGGGAAGTTTTTCTTCTTCGTGATTCGCTCTCAGAGTGAGGGAAAGGTTGCAGCCACATCCATGGCCTCCACGACTGACCTCTCCATGCAGCAAAAGCGAGTGATGAGGTCATGGAAGAATACAAATACATCTTCTCATCACCTACTGGGGTACCTCTGCACTGTCAGGTCAAGCATCCAATCAATTTGAACCCCCAACGCACCACTATCCAATTGGTCATTCTATCGTTGCTCTCTGCTAGAAAATGAGGAGATCAAGTGTCAAATCCAAGAACTTCTCCACAAGGGGAACATATGACCTATGTCATCACTTTGTGGACACCCAATCGTGTTGGTGCAGAAGAAAAATGGGACTTGGCGACTTTGCATTGATTATCAGGCCCAAAATAAAATCACAGTCGGGAATGAGTACCCAATTCCCCAAATCAAAAATCTCATTCATCAGCTCAAGGGGGGGAAATACTTCATTAATATTGATCTAAAGTCTGGCTACCATCAGGTCCCAATAGAACCAACAGATGTATGGAAAACTGCCATCAAGTCAAAAGAAGGTATTTTTGAATGGATGGTCATGCCCTTTGGTTTAACAAATGCCCCAGCAACTTTCATGAGGATGATGGATGATATCTTGTGGCCTTTCACTAATTATTTTGTGGTGGTGTATCTGGATGACATCCTCGTCTACAACAAGACTTGGGCAGAACACTTGCATCATATTCAACAGGTTCTACACATTCTGCTACAGCACAAGCTATATGCCAACTTAGAAAAATGCTCCTTCGGCATGGGCAGGGTCCAGTACCTAGGCTACATTGTTGATGCACATGGTGTGTATGTTGATCTAGACAAGATCCAAGTCATTTGTGAATGGCCACCCCCAACCACGCTCATTGATCTTTGGAGCTTCTTAGGCCTTGCCAATTTCTATCAAAGGTTGATGTTGGGATTCTCCCATATTGCATGGGCCCTCAACCATATAACCAGAGGTGGTGATAAGGTAAAAATTTTGTGGGGCCTGTCCAAACAGAAAGCATTCAATGATCTGAAGTAGTGCTTGTGCTCCGCCTGAGTGCTTTCATTACCTAACCTACAAAAGCCCCTTGAGATCAAGATAGATGCTTCATACTATGTTGTGGGCGCAGTCATCACTCAATAGGGCAACGCTATGTCCTATCATAGTGAGACACTATCAGTTGTTCTCTGTAAATACCCTACTTACAATAAAGAAATGTACTCCATTGTGCAAGCCTACCGCCAGTGGAGTCATTACATTCTAGAGAAGGAGACAGTCATACACATTGATCATAAGTCGTTGTAGTTCTTGCAAACACAAGGAAAATTGTAGGATGATCGCCTTCAGAAGTGGTCCACATATTTGTAGCAGTTCCACCTCAACATCAAGTATAAAACCAGAAGTACCAACCAATTCATCAATTGCCTCAGCCGACCAACAATTGCGGCACTCACCATTATGATCAATTCTTCCGGCCACGAGACCTTTGAATGGCCCCACCTCTATGAAATAGATATTGACTTCACCAACACCTACCAGATGTTGGGCACAAATACAGTTGTCACCAATTTCCATCTTCAGGACAGGTTGTTGTGCCATCTGGGCCATCTATGCGTTCCATCAAGTGAGCGAGCGAAGCTGAATTGGGAAACCCACTACAGTCGGGTGGTAGGACACTTCGGCATGGAAAAGATAGTGGCAGTGTTGCAAAGACATTTCTACTGGTTGAAACTTCGATAGGATGTCAGCAAGTATATTCAGTCCTACACTGCTTGCACTATTTCCAAAACCGGTCATTAAGAAACAAGGCATGTACACTCCTCTGCCTACTCCTAACGGGCCCTGGGAATCCATCTCAATGGACTACATGTTGGGTCTTCCATCCACCAACTAGGGAAATGATTGTGTTTATGTGGTTGTTGATCGCTTTTCTAAGGTGGCGATTATGGTCACCTACAAGAATAGCATCACAACGAAGGCCATTGTGAAGCTCCTCTTTGAACGAGTGTGGGTACACTTTTGGATCCCACAAACCATTATCTCATATCAGTACATTTGATTCCTCATCACATTCTGGTCAAGCCTCTAGTCACTATTGGACACGAAGCTCGCCAAGTCCATTGCCTTCCACCCCTAGACAGATGGCCAAACCGAGGTCGTCAACCAGATGATTGAGCACATCCTGCATATGTACAATTCTAGGTACCCCATGCCTGGGATTAGATTCTTCCCTATGTTCATCACAGCTACAAGATATTCATACATAGCTCCATCGGCCACAGCCCCTTTCAGGTGGGGTTGGGATTTAAACCATTGGGTCCCATGGATGTTGCACTACCCCTTGTGACCACCTAGGCAGACTCATCGCATGCTCCAATTGGAGCTGACAAAGCCACCCAGTTCATTGAGCGGATCCATCACATCCACCAACAGGTTTAGGATATTTTATAGAAGTCCAATTCCAAGTATAAGAAGTGCCATGATCAACACCGAGTGTGACACTAGTTTCATGTGGGAGATAAAGTTTGGTTGCACTTGCAGAAAGAATGCCTTACAGGGCCTCGTCGGAAGCTTCATCCACTCTGTTATGGACCCTACACCATCACCAAGGTTGTGCGTGACAATACTTTTGAGCTCAACCTTCCCCCATTCATTGGCTTGCACCCAGTATTCAATGTGGACCTCCTTCGGCCTTATTTTCGACCATTATTAGACACCTCAGAGATAGTAGAACAATTGACACCAATAGATCTCAACCCTGACTGCATGGAATAGGTATCCATTGATCAAATTGTGGACACACATGTCAATGACACTCGCTAGTAGAGGATCCAGCTCTATCGGGTTTTCAAAGCAGGGCAACTCCTGCACCAAGGCAAGTGGCTCACCTGGGGCCAAATTCAGCAGAAATTTCCTCATATGATGGGTCACTCAACGCAATGGAGACCATTGCTTCCTAAGGGAGGAGGATTGATCCGAGAGGATCTCAGTGGCCACCCAACTTGTCCAACTGGCTCAAAACAGTTTTTTGTCAACTTACTATTTTTAGTAGTTTTTCGGTTCCTGAACATCTAGGGCCATTTTGAGGGCCTAAACGATGCTTTTTCACGATCAGGCACCTCATTGATAATTGAAGGCTTTGATTGCTTCCTATAAATGAAGTTTGTCGTCAATACCTTTCCAACGAGTTATCATGCACTCAAAATGGAGATCATATGCAAAAGTTATGACCTCGGGAAGTTGTTGTACTAACTTACCCCAACAAGGCCCACATGAATTTTGGTGCTTCATCTTCTAGGGTTAAATTTTTGGATGTTTAGGGTTTTTGCATTCGTGTTTATTATAAAAAGGCCTTAAGAGCCTCATCATACTCATCTTCTTACGAATGAGCGTAGTCGTCACATCTCTTCTCAAATATAAGCTACCACCATTCTAGCAAGTTTGTTTTCAGTCTGCATTTTACAGTTTTCAACATATTTCTTATTTAATAGAAGCCAAGTTTTACTATATCTTTTTTATTGTTCATTGTGTCTCTGTGTTAATATTATAAATCTATGGTTTCATTTCGTTCCACTCATAAATCTGTATCAATGATAGCTTGCCGGATGCACACTTATTTGCAGTTAAAATGGTGGATGACTACTTCGCAGACATTATGCAGTTTCTAAGTACATGAATGGCTCCATCAAACATGATATTTGTACAGAAGAAACAGTTAGTGGTTAAAGTAGTAGACACTCAGTTTATTGTAGGGAACTTGTAAAAGTTAGTTGCAGATGGAATATTAAGACGATGTGTGTTATAGCATGAAAGGCCAATGATACTCTCAGAAGCGCATGAAGGAATTGCAGGAGGACATTACGCAGGTAAAGCAACAGCCCAGAATACATTACGCAGGTGGCCCACACTTCATAAGAATGCTAAAGAATATTTTCAAGCATGCGTTGTTTGTGAAAGGGTGGGAAAGCCATCCAGAAGGGATGAGATGCCATTACACCCATAGGTTACGTTA
>SNQJ01S0119309.1:0-16583 GCA_010110895.2 Picea sitchensis
GTGATAATACAAGGATTTGATTTTATACATTGAATGCCAATATCTCTTGTGTATTTATTGAAGTGACATAAAATATAAGTTTTAATTGCAATCATTGACTTCGTCGATAATTACTTTCATTATTTCTCATATGCATTTAGGATAGTCATTGATATTTTGAAGCACTAACCACTGCATGCACATTTTAGTTTCATTTGCCTTGTCTCGCAAACAGGTGCCTTTCTCAGTGGAATACCTTCATCCTTGACTATCCATTTGGCAGTAATCTGTGAAGGGAAAGCTTACCTTAACCTTTGAATCTTAAACCCTTGGTCCTTTTCCTTCAAAACCCCAGATTATTAGGGATGTCTCCCTTGGGATTAGCCACCCTGAATAGAAAGAGCTCCCCATCAAGGTGACAGTGGGTGGGGAAGCTCCTGTTACGCCAGTTTGATCCTTGCCTTCAAGCTACTTAAACCTATCCTACAAATTGTGCAATAACAAGACTCACCCGACGCTGCTGTGGGCCCCAGGTCCTGGATGCTCTCGCTACTTTGTGTATCGGGATATGAGGGAGTTGCTCTTTGCGCTTCGAAACCACGATGGGTGAAAAGGAAGGGATCCTAATCGCACACCAGGTGTCTTCTTCAAATGGACGGTTGAGACTGCCCCTTGATACTGTGGGCCCCAAGTCCTGGATGCTCTCGCTACTTCACGTATCGGGATATGAGGGAGCTACTCTTTTGTGCTTCGAAACCACGATGGGCGAAAAGGCGGGGAGCCTAATCGCGCGCCAGGTGTCCGCTTCAAATGGACGGCTGAGACTGCCCCTTGATACTGTGGGCCCGACTTTGGGCGTTATCGGCACTTCGGGGCTCGGGGCTTTGCGATACAGAGTGATATGGAACTTTCACCCTTCGAACTCACGACTGCCAAAAAGTCGACGCGATTGGATCTCGCCCCACGCGTCCTTTGGATTGACAACCACTATTCTTCCCTGCATACAATATGGGCGCAATCCATTTGCGCTAATCTCGGTGCAACTCTGCTTTCTACGTTTTCCCGCCAACCATCAATCTACTCATGTGGATGGATCAGGACCGTTGACACTATAACTTTGCCCGCTCGCTTGATTTTAAGTCCGAATAGGACTTTTTCTATGCGTTGCGCTTGGGTGCTCCTCGTGCAACCTATAGACCTGGATATCCCAATGCCGAAGACAAGTAATGATGCTAACAGATCCAACCAAGATCCATGCCATTCATGACTGGCCAGCCCTAACTACACTCATTGAATTTCAGAGCTTCTTAGGCCTCACCAATTTCTATCGTAGGTTCGTGTTGGGATTATCTCATATCACATGGGCCCTCAACCAAGTAACCAGGGATGGCGGTAGGGAAAAATGTGTGTGGGGCCTATCCCAACAACAAGCCTTCGATGAATTAAATAAGTGTTTGTGCTCATACCCAGTAATTTCATTACCAGACCTGCAACATCCCTTTAATACCAATACAAATGCTTCAGACTATGTTGTGGGTGTTGTTCTCACTCAACACGGCCACCCTGTAGCATATCATAGTGAGACATTATCAGATGTTGTCTGTAAGTACTCTACTTATGAAAAAGAAATGTACTCCATTGTGCAAGCCCGCTGCCAGTGGAGACATTACATTCTTGGGAAGGAGACAATAATCCACACTGATCACAAGCCACTACAGTTCATGTAGACCCAAGGAAAATTGCATAATGACCGCCATAAGAAGTGGTCCACATACTTACCACAGTTCCACCTCAAAATCAAGTGTACAAAAAAAGTACCAACTGAATTGTTGATTTTCTCAACCAACCTTCAGTCATGGCACTCACCATGATGCTAGACTCTTGCGACCACAAGATCTCTGGATGGACCCACCTCTATGAGATAGACCTTAACTTATCCACCACCTAGCAAATGTTGGGTGCCAACTAAGTGGAAAATAATTCCCATCTTCAAGACAAGTTATTATGTCATCTGGGCCATCTCTGCATTCCATCAAGTGAGCACGCGAAGCTGATTTGGGAAGCTCACTACAGTCGAGTGGCATGACACTCTGGCATTGAAACGACAATGGCAGTTTTGCATGAACATTTCTACTAGCCGAAACTTCGACAGGATGTCTCCAAGTATATCAGGTCTTGCACCGCCTGCGTTATTGCCAAACTGACCACTAAGAAACAGGGCTTGTACACCCCTCTTCCTACTTTTGACAGGTCGTGGGAATCCATCTTAATGGACTACATGTCGGGCCTCCCATCCACCAAGAGGGGAAATGATTGTGTTTTTGCCGTTGTTGATCTCTTTTCCAAGATGGCGATTATAGTCGCCTACAAGAAGAACATCACAACATAAGTCAATGTCAATCTCTTCTTTGAACGAGTATGGGTACATTTTAGGATCCCATAAACCATTATCTCATACCGTGACATTCGGTTCCTCAACACATTATGGTCGAGCCTCTGGTCACTGCTAGATACCAAGCTCACCATATCCACTACCTTCCACCCCCTGACAGATGGTCAAACTGAGGTTGTCAATCGGATGATCATACATATCCTACGCATGTACAATTTAAAACACCCCCACAAATGAGATTAGAGTTTTCCCTATGTCCAACATAGCTACAATCGAGCCCTGCATAGCTCAACTGGCCACAACCCCTTTCAGGTGGGGTTGGGATTCCAACCATTGGACCCCATGGATGTTGTACTACCTCTAGTGACCACCTCGGTCGACTCGTCCCCTGCTCCACTAAAATATGGAAAATCCACCTGGTTCATTGAGCGTATCCATCACATCCGCCAATAGGTTCAGGATATTCTACAAAATTCTAATGCCAAGTACAAGCAACGCCATGATCAACATTGGGTACCACATAAGTTTCAAGTGGGAGACAAAGTTTGGTTACACTTGCAGAAAGAACGCCTTACAGGGACCCATCTGAAGCTTCACCCACTCCATTATGGGTCGTACACCATCAACAAGGTTGTGGGTGACAATGATTTTGAGATCAATATTCCCCCTTTCCTTGGCCTGTACCCAGTCTTCAACGTGGCTTTCCTTCGGCCATATTTCTCACCATTATTGGACAACTTAGAGATAGCATAGCATTTGACACCAACAAAATTCAACCCTGACTACATACAAAAGACATCCAGTGATCATATTGTGGACACACATATCAAGGGCACTTCACAACAAAGGATCCAGTTTTATCGAGTCATCAAAGCAGGGCAACTCCTGCACCAAGGCAAGTGGCTCACCCGAGGCCAAATTCAACAGAAATTTCCTCATCCAATGGGGGAAATCAACATAATGGAGACCATTGATTCCTAAGGAGGGAGGATTGATCTAGGTGGGTATTGGTGGCCACCCACCTTTTTAAACTTGCTCAAAATAGTTTTTTGGCAATTTTGACAATTTACTATTTTTAGCAGTTTTTAACTTCCGGGGCCATTTTGAGGGCCTAAATGAAGGTTTTTTGGGATAGATATTATAAAATATAGTCTAAGACTCTAGTTGAGTGCCCAAAATGAATCTCCTCGACGACACCTTTCCAACGGGCTATCATGCACCTAAAACGAAGATCATATGCAAAAATTACGACCCCGGGAAGTTGATGTACTAACTTACCCAAATGGGGCTCGCATGACTTTTGGCGCTTCATCTCTTAGGGTTAGGTTTTTGGATGTCTAGGGTTTTTGAAATTCCTGTTTATTGTAAAAAGGCCTTCAAAGCCTCATTGTAATCATCTTCTTGTGATTGAGCGCAACCGTCATATCTCTTCTCAGAGATAAGCTGCCACCATTCCAGCAAGCTTATTTTTCGCTGCATTTTACAGTTTCAACTTATTTCCTTATTGAATAGAAAACCAGTTTTATTGTATCTATGTTATTTTGTGTTAAGCATATTTTAATAATTTGTATTCATTTCATTCTACTCATAAAATCCGGATCAGTGTTCCTGCAAGCGATCATGCAAAGTTGATTTGAAAGGCTCACTATAGTCGGATAGCAGGACATTTTGGTGTGGAGAAAATTGTAGTCGTTCTACAGAAACATTTTTATTGGCCAAAAATTCGACAGAACGTCAACAAGTATATCAAATCTTTCATGGTTTGTATCATTTCCAAATAATCCATCAAGAAGAAAGGCTTATACACCCCTCTTCCTACTGTCGGGAGGCCTTGGGAATCCATCTTGATGGATTACATGTCTGACCTTCCGTCCACCCAAGAAGGCAATGGTTGTGTATTTGTGGTGGTTGATAGGTTTTAGAAGATGATCATTCTCATAACGACAGATACTACCCAGATATTCTTCAAACGAGTGTGGATCCATTTTGGGATACCACATACCATCATCTCCGATCGGGACAACAGGTTCATCAACACATTTTGGTCGAGTCTCTGGTCACTGTTGGACACTAAGCTCACTAAATCCACTGCCTTCTACCCTCAAATTGATGGTCAAACAAAGGTCATCAATCGGACGAATGTGCACATCCTGCGCATGTATAACTCTAAGCATCCGCATACATGGGATGATTGTAACACCCCAAGGCCGAGCCCCTGCTGAATTGTAATTATGCTTATCGACGTGTGAGCCGAGTGGTTATAAGCAGAGAGACTTATGTGTTTATTAGGCTGGTGAGCCAAATGCTAAGGCCAATGAGCCTGATTTTTTATATGTAAATACACACATATCATTAATAAAATTACACTAATGCATATAGACCCTCCATGAAGAAAGAGTTATGGGGGACTAAGCTCCACTAGGTAGGGAGGGGGCTAAGTATCTAGGAATGTGGGCTAAGATAGAGGGCTTACCTCTAAAGGAATAACATTATTATATTATTATTTCCTAAAGGCCAAGGTTGACTTAACTGTGTTGTTCTAAGTTTTTGGGGAAGGGGGACGAGTGTTAAGTGGAACTCATGCAACTTCAAGGAGACATGTGTCAACCTGAGAGCATGCAATTTTAGGTGGGAAAGTCAACTCATTCGGGGGTTCATTCACCATGCTCACAAGCCTCACGATTCTCAGGACTGTCACAGATCCTTGACCATTGCGTATATACTCTCACGAGGTAAGACACCTTGGAAGAGAGCCACACTCTCCATTGATGCACGCGTGATTGTAACCTCCAGCTAATGGACATCATCTTGTGTGTTTTTCCTGTGAAGCCTGACGCATTTGTATTTGCCTAAGCCGTGTTGTGTCTTAGCATTTGGATGTTTCCATATTCAGTGTCAATTATCGTTTTCTATTGTTGTCATCACGCGTTTTTTAGTTGAATGTTGTTGTTGTATTACTTAGGAGATGAATTGAAGAAGCAAGTTGTTAGGCCTGTAAGAAACTCTCCCAAGTGAGAGAGTTTGATGGGAAGTGAGTTCTCCTGGATGGAGTCCCGTAGTAGCTACAATACTATGAGAATTCTGGTCCAGTCTATTGCTGAAGCCCAAGGTAAGGGAGGTGTAGTGGCTGATGGACTTGTAACAGTGAAGGTGTACCCTCCTGGGGTGGAACAAGCGTGTGGGGAATGAGGGTCTATGGGTTTTGGATGTGAGTGGCTCCTGGGATAAAAGATCCTTCATGTTGTTTTGTACAACTTCCTTGTTGTCCTTTCCAAGCCTATAATTCCCTTTCCCGATGGATTTTAGTCCCAGCTCGAGGGTGACCACTACTAAGCATGATGAGCATCGTGGTCTAAGGCTGTGAGTTTCATGGAAGGTCTGCATGCAATTGGAGGTCACCTATTAAAAGATAAGTACCAATTCTTTGTTTGTTGTATGTTGTGTATTTGCATTTGCATTATAATTAATGAGTAATGCTTGTATATATATGTTGCATGTAGGTGTTAATGTTGCTTCTACATGAACATATGTATGATTAGAGTATTGACATCTGTTTAATTGCATTAGATAGATATATATTTATATGTGTGAATACCAGATGTTATCTCTATCTTCTGGTTAAATTTTATATATGATTATTTCCGCAAAGTTACTTGGTGGCATGGTCTAGCCTGTTGTTTAAGGACGGGAATGTCATAGAGATGGTATCAGAGTAGTAAAGGAAAATCAAAGGTTTCTTCAATAGTTTTACCCATCCGGGGTCGCCAACCGAGGGATGTTACAAATTGGTATCAGAGCCAAAGTTTCGACACTGGGCTTGGATGGGCCATGTTAGTGTTTAGCGAGACAATATTTCAGAGGGAATTGTTGTCGAAAGGGATACAATTGAATTTTAGGGCATTCCAGAGTGCCAAGAGAATACCTTGGATATGTTATAAAGATCAGGGGGTATAACGATTTATGGAATGGTGGAAGAGAAAAGAGACTGCAGTAACCGTGGGTTTTGGAACCACAAGGTTTAAAGTTGGGTCGTGGGATCTATTCGGAAGAAGGAGGATCCTTCAAAATTGTCATATCTGGAGAAAGGTGCATGAATATTAACCCCTAAGTACTTCAGACTTCGTGACTTTAGTAAAATTTATGTGTAATAGAGAAAAAAGGGTCGAAGTCGAAGTTCTGAAGTCCCAAAGAGGATCTACACCGTAGATTCGGGGGGGGAGTGTTTACCGTTGGATTTGATCAAGGACAGATCAAAACCATAGGATTAAGCCAAGATCAAAAGGTAAGAAAGTTTGGGAGTTCAGCGTTCAGGAGAAACAGGGTATGCAAAGGTGAAATATTTTGAAGTCCCGAAGTGATGTGGCCTGTTGATGCCACTAAGAATGACGTGGACACATGGAATGTGTGCCATGCGTTAATGAGTTAAGAACATTTGTAAGATAGAAATGCAGTTAGAACATGACACAAGGGAGTTAAACTTGGTGAAGAAGTTAGCTGGATCGGGCCCACATTAACTTTGATCATGATCTATCAAGATTGATGGTCGGGCAACATTGTGGAGATCGAAGATGTGCAGAAGATAATTCTACAAGGTGGTCCCGCAATCCAAACCACAGTTTCTCAGAATGGGTACGTGTTAGCGTGGGGACAATTGTGCAACAATCAACGAGTTACTCCAAAACCGTCGACCCATGTCCCCGCAATTTGAAAAGTATAAAATTTGATGTGACTTTTTGGTATCTTTTAGTTCAAGCACAGAAACCGTGGGCCCCAGTGGACGCATGAAGCCAGATCGTGAAGTCCAGAGACTGGACACTGCAGAATAAATGGCTCATGATGGAATGGGAGGAAGAAACCCCTGAAGTTTCGTTACACCGAAGTAAAGTGACACGATGATGTCTTTGGGGTGATGTGGAAGTATACAGAGACTAACGGTTTTGGTTTTTTGGGTTGAGAAAAGGTGTAATCATCCGAAGTCCCGAAGCCCTCAAGCTTCGAAGTCCTGGAAACCTGAAGCTTGAAGTTCCATAGCGAGTATCAACCGTTGGATGCTGAGAGACGTGGACTGTTAATCCACCCTACTTCATAAGTTCGCCAATCCGACACTCCGAGAKATTTGTTGTGATGTGTTTTGAAATCCRTCAAAGCCTAGAGCTCGAAGTTTCAGGGTTCTGGATAAGCACCCAAATCATAAGCATTGGGTGACAACGGTGGTCACATGTGAACCAAGGTCTGAAAAAAACGGGCTAGCACCTGAAATTTGTTGCAGAACAGAACTGGGCTTAGAGATTGAAGCCCAAGGGGTTATTGACCGACCAAGACATGCAAAAAATGGAATCTGATATTTTTTTTATTAAATCAAATTGGTTTATTCTGGAAAATTATTAAATACTAATAGCTTGACAAAAATCCGGTTGATTGCACATTTTTGCAGAGTTAACAATTGGCAGACTGAACCGAGTTGTTGCATAGTGCAGAGCATGGAGGAGGCACATGATGCTTACAATTCGGAGGATGAAGTGAGAGGAATGGATGTCCATTTGGGAGTTGAAGGATCAAACTCCAATAGGCATGGAGAAAAGATAGATAAATAAGAGAACATGAAGAAAATCATTAAAAAGTTGCAGAAATATGTACAAACTCACCAAGTAGATAACAAAAATCTCATGAAAGCCAATGATCAACAGGGAGAATTCAATGTGAAGTTGATGCAGAGCCTAAAAAGAATAGAAAAAAAATTGGATAAGGAGAGTAGCTCAAGCAAATCAGAAAGTCCTAAAAGAACAAGAAGTATTAGCCGACATCACCAGCACTCCCCAAGGCATTCCAATAAGAGAGAACAGAGCAGCTCAAGTCCATCCCCTGTTAGGAAACATAAGAGGTATGGGGAAGATGAGCTACGAGGGGAAATGAACAAAATCAAACCTCCTACGTTTGACAAAGAGCACAAGAATGATGAAGATGCAGAGACATGGTTGTTGGGCATGAGAAAGTATTTTGAATTGCATAATTATTCTTCTCATGCAGAATGAAGAATTTCCATCTATCAACTCAAAGGAAAGGCATATGTATGGTGGGATCAACTTGTGCAAGTACAACACGTCGGAGAGAATAATGTTACATGGAAGGAATTTAAGAGACATTTTGAAAGAAAGTACCTAACTAAGAGGTATTATGACAAGAAAAAGAAAGAATTATTTGAACTCAAGTTGAGAAGTATGTCCATTGATGAGTATGAAAGATTATTCTTGGAGTTGTTGAAGTATGTTATGTTCATCAAGGATGAGACAGTTAAGATTCAAAGGTATCTGAGTGGGCTACCATCTTCCATCAGTGACAAGATCTAATATGATGACCCTAAATGTTAAGAAGCTGAATAGATCTACAAATATAATCACCACAAACACTGAATATAAAATAGATCCACAAAGCAAGATAGAATAAACCACACTATATTATTATCGAACCCTTGAGGTTGGGAAACACCATATAATGGATCCTATTATGGAAGGGATCATCTTCTGTTCACTTGCCTCTTCGAGGGGGCTTCCTCCTAATGAGCTTCAGCTCCAAACACAATATTTATCTTCATGTCCCCTTACATTGTTTGAACCCTTTTATATAGTGCTACCATCACCTAAGAACATGCTAGAGGAGGAATATTCTAGAAGTAGAACCTTCTAAGAAGTTCTTTTACATTTATTATATCTAACTACCTTAGTGGGCCTTATTTAATAATATAGTAGACCTAGTCCACCTTACATTGAATGGCCTCCACTATTATCACTATTGACCCTTTGGGGGCCCCCACTACCTCTCTAGCTACCTTACATTCCATCCCCCTTATGAAAACATTGTCCTCAACGCTTGATGTACAACCATATACCAAGGTCTCATGGATAAGTGTGGACCATAGTGTTGAAGTAGACTGGAGAAACAAGGTCCCATTGAGGAATGGTAGTCACCATCCTGAACTAGTCCAACTGCCATTGTAAACCAGGGTCTCATGTCCAATTGCTCATGTGAACCCCACATGGAAGATATTCGCACTCAATAACCAATTGAAAATGATGCTTCCAATACTGACACCTATCATGTGGATCCAAATAAGAATATCTAGCCACATAGTGGGAAAGGGTCAATGCTGAATTTGGAATGAACAATACCATTGTAGAATGTGCAGGCTGAACACTGGTAATCATAACTAGTTCTTGATGTGGGACATTGATGTTCTCTACAAAAGGTGGAGTAGAGTCATAAAATAAAATATGGAAGTGGTTGTCATCCCATAAATGACAACTATCCATATACCAATTATCGTAATTGACATCAAGATCATACCAAGCATATATTTCTTGATTATACTTATCATGTATGTCCGCAATAAGAAATATTTCCTACATGTTAACCAATGAATCTTGAATACTATGAAAACTATCATTGAGGCCATCTCCAAAGGCATCAAATTTGTCATTCAATGTGTCATACAATTGGGATTTGAATGCTTTAAGAATTTCTTTGAGGGTTTGAGAGGAAATAGCCATCTGATCATCCTATGAACTCTTCGGTCCCACAACCATCAGGAAAAAACCCCAAAAATAGAACAATAAGTTACGACAGAAAATCGTAGTTTTTTTCTGGAAAAACCCTAAAAAACTATTGAATTTAAAATGCTCATAAATTCACTTCTCGAACTCTGTTTCGGCTGATTTTTTTTTTGAAATTGGGTAAAATTGTGAGAGGAACTCAGATCTGTAATTTTTTTTTAGCAAATTCGGCCTTCAGCTACAATGGATCCTATTATGGAAGTGATCATCTCATGTTCACTTGCCTCTTCGAGGGAACTTCCTCCTAATGAGCTTCAGCTCCAAACAGAATATTTCTTTTCATGTCCCCTTACATTTCTTGAACCTCTTTATATAGTACTACCATCACCTAAGAAAATTCTAGAGGAGGAATATTCTAGAAGTAGAACCTTCTAAGAAGTTCTCTTACATTTATTATCTCTAACTACCTTAGTGGGCCTTATTTAATAATATAGTGGACCTAGTCCACCTTACATTGAATGGTCTCCACTATTATCAATATGGGCCCTCTGGGCCCTCCCACTACCTCTTTAGCTATTTGTTAAGAACCTAAATAGATCTACAAATATAATCACCACAAATACTGAATACACAATAGATCCACAAAGCAATATAGAAGAAACCACACTTTTCTCAGGGTAGGGAAACACCATACAATGGATCTTATTATGGAAGGGATCCTCTCATGTTCACTTGCCTCTTCGAGGGGGAAACCTTCTAATGAGCTTCGACTCTAAACACAATATTTCTCTTCATATCCCATTACATTGATTGAACCCCTTTATATAGTGCTACCATCACCTAAGAACATTCTAGAGGAGGAATCTTCTAGAATTAGAACCTTCTAAGAAATCATCTTACATTTATTATATCTAACTATCATAGTGGACCTTATTTAATAATATAGTGGACCTATTCCACCTTACATTGAATGGCCTCCACTATTATCACTATGGGCCCTCTGGGCCCCCCCACTACCTCTCTAGCTACCTTACACTAAAACTATGGAAGAAACTATAAGGAGAGAAAATTGTTTATATGATCAACAAAACGAAAAGCCTACTTTCCAAAAATATCTGGAAGACAAGAAGAAGTTTAAGAGGGAACACAGGTAGAAGGGAAACAACCCACCATTTTTCAGGAACAGTCCTCAAGGACAACCGATTTTGAGAGATCCCAAGATGGTTGAAGTAGGTGGGCAAAGGCCAAAGCAGACACCTATGGAATGTTGGGGTTGTAAATGAGAGCATAGGTATAGAGATTGTCCTCACATAAAGGACAAAATGAAAGTTTTTCACAATGTTCAGCAAGTTGAAACAATGGAGGACATGGGCATGAGAGTACCAAGAATCTATGCATCCCTCGACAACAAGCAAACTGAGTTTCAATCACATGTGATTGAAGTTGAAGGTATGATCAATAACCATGCCTTTACTATTTTAATAGATTTGGGATCTAGTCATAGTTACATAGATCCTAAATTTGTGGAAAGATTATGTTTTCCAAGAAGCAAGAATGAGAAATCTTGGCTGGTACAACTGGCTACAGGAGGTAAGAGGAAAGTTGTTGAGTTGGTTAAATCATGTCCAGTGGGCATGGATGGACTAAGTACCAAGGCAGATCTGAACATCTTGCATTTATGATCATATGATTGCCTAATTGGTATGGATTGGTTGGACCAACACCATGCCATTTTAGACTGCCATAACAAGGCACTCACTTGCTTGGATGAGGAAGAAAATCAAAGAGCAGTCTTTAAAGGAATTCCCAGGGCAGTTGCTATCAGAGAAATATCATCAATACAACTGAAAAAGTGTTACAGGAAGGGTTGTCAAATATTTGCAACCCATGTAGAGGAAGCATCTAAGGATAAGGTACCAAATCTGGAGGATCTTGCAATCCTGGGAGATTTTGAAGATGTGTTTAAGGAGGTATCAAGACTACCCCCAAAGAGAGATATCGATTTCTCTATAAATTTGACGCCTGGAGCAACCCCAGTGTCAAAGACTCTTTGCAGAATGAGCACACCAGAGCTGAAGGAACTGCAAATGCTGCTTGAAGAGATTATGAAGAAGGGGTATATATGCCCAAGTGTATCACCTTGGGGTGCCCCCATCTTGTTCGTAAAGAAGAAAGATGGAACAATGAGATTGTGCATTGATTTCAGACAGTTGAATAAAGTGACTATAAAGAACAAACACCCCTTACCAAGGATTGATGATCTCTTTAATCAATTGAATGATCCAAAGATATTTTCGAAGATAGATCTCAGTTCAGGATACCATCAGGTAAGGATTAAAGAGGAAGACATCAGCAAGACTACCTTCAGAACAAGGTATGGTCATTATGAGTTCACAATGGTGCCATTTGGGTTATAAAATGCACTCGTTGTTTTTATGTGCTTAATGAATGATGTTTTTTGGGAATATTTGGATAAGTTTGTTATTGTCTTTCTAGATGACATCATTGTATATTCCAAGTCAGAAGAAGAGCACGAGCATCATTTGAGGATGGTGTTGCAAGTGCTAATAGAGCATCAGTTGTATGCCAAATTGAGTAAGTGCTCGTTTTATCAAAACAAAATTCACTATTTGGGACATATCATATCGGAAGAAGGGATAGTCGTGGATCCTGAAAAGATTGAGGCCATTAAAGGGTGGACAACACCTAAAAATGTAACAGAAGTCAGATCCTTAATGGGTCTAGCTGGCTACTACAAAAGGTTCATTGCAGGGTTTTCAAGAATAGCTAACCCCATCACTTCCTTGCAAATGAAGGGGAATAAATTTCAATGGACATAAGAATGTGAAAGAAACTTCCAACAATTGAAGCAATGGTTAACCAATGCTCCAACTATGAAGATTGCAGATCCAAATGAAAATTTCATTGTATGCACAGATGCATGTAAAGAAGGACTGGGTGGAGTCCTCAGTCAAAATGGGTTTGTGGTATGTTATGAATCAAGGAAGTTGAAGGAGCATAAAAGGCTCTACGCCATTCATGACTTGGAGTTGGCAGCGATAGTGCACACATTGAAGAAGTGAAGGCACTACCTCATGGGAAAGAGGTTCGAACTAAGGAATGACCATAATGGTCCGAAGTATCTGTTTGATCAACCTACTTTGAATGTTAGGTAGAGTAGATGGCTATAATTCCTATGTGAATATGACTTTGATATCAAGCACATCAAGGGAAAGGAGAACAAAGTGGTTGATGCACTCAACAGGAGAGTGCATGAACTACATGCTACAACCATCAGCATGTATCAGACAAATCTTAAGTGCATAATTTATGAAGCTATGAAAGTTGATTTTCAATACATGGAATTGGTAGCAAAATTAAAGCAAGGTAAAATGCAACAGAAAGTTGAGGATTATGAATTAGGAATTGAAGGAATCCTCTTGTACAGAAACAAAGTTTATGTACCCAACTCTTATAAATTGAAGAACGTGATTTTAAAAAAAATGCACAATGTACCTTATGTAGGACACCCAAGATATCATAAAACAATTTCAGCAGTCAAAAGCCAATATTATTGGCCAGGCATGAAGAGGGAGATTGTTGAATTTATTGCCAAATGTTTGGAATGCCAAAATGTAAAGGCTTAGCATAGACACCCAACTGGTTTGTTATAGCCGTTAACCATCCCTGAGTGTAAGTGGGAAGTGATAACAATGGATTTCATCACAGGATTGCCCAGAACAAGCAGGTAGCATGATGCAATCATGGTAGTAGTGGAAAAGCTTACTAAAGCTGCCCATTTTATTCCATTGAAGACCACTCACAAGGAAACTAACATTATCGATATCTATATGTGGGAGGTAGCAGGACTGCATGGTATTCCCAAGACAATTGTGTCTAACATAGAGCCAAAGTTTACCTCAAAGTTATGGAGAGGACTATTTGAGGGGTTTGGAACAAACCTACACTTCAACACAACCTATCACCCTGAGTCAGATGTGTTAACACATAATATTGTATTATGTTTTGAGATAATTTCTCAAATAAATTGCTATAGGAGAGTTCTTATACTTTTTGACAACTTGACTTCAAGTTAGTTTTTCAGGGGTTTTGAGAAGGCGTTTGCAGTTCTTGATGATACCATTGTGTAGCAGACAACATAAGATTTCCAACCATATCTCTTACAACCCAAAAATAATCTAGGAAGGCCTCCAAAAACCCTCAAATAACACATTGTGTTTCTATTGAGAGCACGTTGTGCTTCTGCAATTTTTGAGTGACTAACATAAAACTTGGATTATGAACAAATGGGAAGGTATTTTTGAAAACTGGAGGAGGTTTTTGTTCATCAAATACCAAATAAAAAAAACCTCTCTCAATTTTTCAAAACGTGTTATGGTTAGAGAGATATTAGACACACAAGTGACACTACGAAATGTGCATCACTGTTTTGCAATGGCACTACGAAATGTGCAGAATTGTTTTACAGTGGTGCTACGAAATCTGGAGGTGCGCTACGAAATATTCAGGCGCTGCGAAAAATCAGTTAACGAGTGGTTGATGATGTGGAGAAGAGCGAATATCATAGATGGTAGCACGATGACAACATACAACCCCTGGAGGAAACTTGGCATGGAAAGGGATGCGCATCAAGGGAGACAATTTAAATCGTGTTGCTTTGGTTGCCAACGTGTTTTTTTTTAATAACAATTTGTTAAATAGTTGTAGCACATGTGTTAGATTGAATAACTGTTTTGGAGAATCCTATGGGAGGAAGGTCAACTCGCACCACTAGTTGTTGCCTTTCCTTTTTTGTTATAAATAGATATTCCAAATGATTTAGAGGGTCTTGGGAGCTCCCTGGGATCTGCTCAAATTTTGGGAAGGGAAACCTCCTGCCAATGTAATGAAAACTTGTTTATTTCTTTGAAGATTAATGTAGAATATATATTTTTCTGACCTGAGATTCATCATGGTGTCACTGTTTAGTCTGTTTTCCTTGTTTATGTGTCTTTCATGTAGCACTAACCTATGAGTAAGTGGAAGGAATTCATCTCTGTCTAATACTCCTCTCACATAGATCATGCTTGTAATACATTATTGGTTTTTGTTTCAGTAATCAACTCCCACGTGTTAATTCCTCTTAAATTGCATGAAGAGATTCATCCATTGTTAGGCGTCTCTAATGTAGTGGACTATTTGTTAATGTTTAAATGACTATTCCTTTCAGAATTCATCCTTGATAGATGCTCTGTTAGGTAACCTTCCCTCTTGTCTTCATTCCTCTAAAGCTGCAGCTGAGAATTCATCATTTGATAGATGCTCTCTCCTACAATGGGCTTATCTCCCTTTTCAAACTGAATTTTTTATTATTACAACCTGTTGAACATGGTGTTTACTTTGCCTCAGTGTTTTCAGGGAGGTTTCAGCCTGCATTAGTTGTAAGCCATTGAGATTCAAGTTATGACTCCATTGCCCAATATACTCTTTCCCAAGTTTGTCAAACCACCAACCCTTATAAAAACAATTTGTTCCTATAAAAAATCTGACCTTCTGAGTGCTATTGTTGCGTATCTTTGATTGTAAAAGCCTTTGGCTATTGAGAGAGCCCTCTCTGACCGTATTAGGTCAGAATACAGTCTAAAGTAGGTTGAAATGGTTATCTTTGGTATTTCCTACCACAACCATAGGAAAATCATAGAGTGCTAGCAATATGGACAAACAAAAAGAGTAAACCAAGTGATAGAAGACATGCTAAAAATGTGTGTGATGGACAAACCATCTAAATGGGAAGATTATCTACACTTGGTAGAATTTTCCTACAACAATGGGTATCAAACATCACTAATGATGAATCCGTTTGAAACACTTTATGGCAGAAAGTGCAACACCCCAATAAGTTGGGACAATCCAACTCATAGGGCAGTGGTTGGGCCAGAGTTGATCAAGGAAATGGAAGAGAAAATGTTGAAGATTAAACATAATTTGAAGGTTGTCCAAGACAAATAGAAAAGTTATGCAAACAAAGGCAAAAACCACAGAGAGTTTAAAGTGGGTGACCATGTTTTCCTGAAGGTGAAAGCCAACAGAAGTTCCCTGAAGCTGGGAAGTTGTTCCAATTTGGCAGCCAGATTTTGTGAACCGTTTGAAATCCTAGAAAAAATTGGACCGGTAGCTTATATGATTGCATTGCCTGCATCCATGACTGTTCATAATGTATTTCATGTATCATTGTTCAAGAAGTATATACCTGATGCTAGGTCTGTGTCGGGTGTGCAGGGGAGCGGAGCCCCCCGCGCAAGGGTTCGGGGGCAGCGCCCCTGAAATTTTTTTTTCGGGACGACATATTTCCGGGACCACATGATATTTAGGTGGTTTTTTCGACACATGGTTTTTTGCCGATGGTTTTCTATTTCCGGTTAAGGAATTAAGGTTTTGGACTAATCCAGATCATTGAGTTAGGGTTTTGGATGCTGCTGGCTCCTATATGTATATTGTATTGTAAACAATGTATGAATATAATATATGTTGGTTTTCCCGGTTTGGGTTTCTAGGTGAAAAATCTCTGTGTAATGTTTGTATTTGTCATTGTATCTTTTCTGTTCTTTTCTGAATATCAGTTTGCAGTAGATATTGTACAAGGTTAGAACTTACATTTGGTATCA
>SNQJ01S0119310.1:0-16821 GCA_010110895.2 Picea sitchensis
TGGGGATTTTTTGAGGCTGCAAAGGAGGTCTCTCTGGTTGAGTCTGTACTATTCCTTGTCTGATCTAGTTAAAGAACCCAGCTTGGAATAGTTGGTTCAATTCCTGGGGGTCAGCATCAAAATGAATAGAGAATCTAGGCCTTCTAGGCCCTCTATTCCAGTTACCTCTTCCTCCATTATTTCTGTCATGGCTTCCCCTGCTGAAGAAACTCATCATGTATGCAGAATTCATCAGTAACTAGCCCTTAACAGACCATACATGACATTATGCTTGCATGAAACAAAATTTGGCTCATGAATTAACACGAGACCCATGCAAATCCATCCATAAGAAATCATTTAATAATTGCCAAGTGAGCAGGGGGTGGTAGGGATCATGGGACATATGGAGGGAGTGTAATGAGAGAAAAGTGGTATAATGAGAGGGGATAAATACACAAGTACTTATCATCAATTAATAAAATAATTTAACTATGAAATCAAATACCAAAAATATCATTTGACATCTATTAAACATAAATATCAGCAATTAAACCTAAATATCAAATCAAACAATTAAACCTAAATATCAGCATTCACTTTTCAAACCACCATCAAACTGTCATTTCTTTTACAGATAATTTGTTGACTTTCAAAAACAACAACTCATATGCCCAGGAATACTCAATTACAGTAGCCTTTGTATCCATATAAATTTAATATAACAGTCATGACAATACTATTGCAATCGATATCATAATAATGCTTTGAACCACATCCATCTATAACTCCAATGCTAAATCTCTTTTCCTCTTAAAACCAACAAAATATGCACACTGATTCCAGCCTTTTATGCCCAATATTTATTCTTTGAGAATCAATAAGAACATGTACAGAATTAACCATCGCTATCCATTGTTTAAACATTGTTGGCATAATCGAACTCGGTGTTAAAACTCATAATCAAGCCCCAATCCTTTCACACACAGGTGTCTCTTTTAAAAATATAATCAACATAGGGATTTATTCGAACAATATTCAATGATTAACATACAACTCTGAGCCCAAAATTCTCATAATTTTGTATGTACGGAATTCTTTTTAAAACTGCCCAATCGAGAAATCGAACCAACTTGTGCCCATTAAAGCAACACACACATTGTCATTTTACCCTCGAATGTATTGATATGATATCAAGATCGTAATTAGGGTTTACACACAACGAACAGAGAGTAATAACAGTCAATCAAAGGAAAAATTCCTCAAAAAAAATAGACAACTCGTGCCTTCAAAAATTTTCCACAGAGAAGTAACATGTAAAAATCCTCTTGAGAGTGAGGGTTTATCAAATGACAGTCAGCCACCTTTAACAAAGAACGAGAATAAGTGGACACTTAATAGAACTGTAAAAAGAATGTCTGAGCACAAATTGTGGCCAACCAAAGCATATATAAATCTTCCATTTAAAGTTTTGGGTGATGCTAAACCCGACTGTGCAATGCTTCCCAGCAACAACGATAATGAGGGAAACATCATGATAAAAAACAACTCGGGGCTCGGCCAAGACATAGCAAGAAACACTCCAACTCTTAATAGTTCACATTGTAACCCAGAGAATCGAAACATATCAACCACAGAGATGAAAAAGGAGTGGAAAAACTTGACACCAAGACTAGTTGTAAAACCCATGCACAAAGCTTAGATCTTGCTAAACTATAATCATAAGTTTCCACAGAGAACCAAACCAAAAACCCCAAGTTTACCGAGCATGCCTTTCTATGATTGAACCAATAAACATGTTGTAACCTAGGTCTACACCCCTGCCCTTTTCCCTCCTTTACCCTATACATCCATCAATTTTGAGTTTTGTGGTTGCTTGCTTAGCTTATTCTCCATTATTTAATCACTCAGCTTCATGGCCCCTACTCGTCTTTACTTATTTTGCACCATCTATTTTCTCTTTCTTGAAGGGTGATTTCATATTCTGGTTTAAGTTTGAAATACTTGTCATCATATTTGCCACTAATTGAGCATGCAGAAGGTCCACCAAGTCTTTTATGTGTGCACAAGACATCCATGTCCAACAACTCCTTTGTAAGCTCAGTAAGCTTCCGCAGAAAAAGGCAACAAATCAAAGCAATCCATTTCGGTCTTAGAATTTAATCCAAACAAATAGGTGAAATCTTCAATGGTGGAGATCCAATATTCGATGAGATCAACAGTTCTCGCACATTTGGAGCCTCAAAATCATGTGGGGTTTAATAGGATTGACTCCACGACTTCAGCGTTTGGGCATTTGAACTTTCCATTGGTCAAAAGATCTGAAGTTTTGGAGTTCTGAAGAGCAGGCTCCCGAAGTGTCAGAGTGGGCCCTCACTGCCACGTCACTTCATGAGTTAGTTCATCTGGGAGGTTTTACTCTAAGACAAGCACAGATCCCCGAAATTCCGAAGTGTCGGAGACACGTGGCGTCCATCAGTTTTTGACATGGGGCACTCTCCTATCATGACACGTGGCACCCATTTTTGGCACATTTGGGGTCGACATATACATTATTTCAAGTGACACTTGTCACCCTCCTTTATGTGACACATCAAAAATTGACGTCAGGCTACCACGTTGGATTCGGGAGATCTTCCTCCGGGAGGTTTTAAAACGCAGCACTACAGGTCTCCCGAAGTTTTGAACTCCCAAAATCCTTTAATGATTAAAGTATTAATCTCGAGTTAATTATCCTAATATAAGCATGGATTAGTGACTTCGCGAGATTACCACTCTGGGACATTTAGATGCAGCGCAAATTGCAAAACTCTAAATGCCTAAATTTTGAAGTGGCTCACCTACATTTATTGCATATTTGAAAGGTTTAAAAAGGGACACCAAACGAGGAATGGGGAAACTACCCATCCAAACTCCAGAAAAGTGCAACATAACTTGATTTTGTTCTCCAAGAGATAAGTGGGGGGAAAACATGGCCAATACTTTCAGTTGTCTCCAGTGGCCTCAAATAGCGCACATGCTAGTGCTCAATGAGGAACTCAATTCTGTCACTCCTAATCTTTTTATGTCAAATCCCAGTTCATTCCAGAGTGTGCATCAGTCCAATTTCATTGTCAGTAGCAATTTTCAGTTATTTAATTGCAGGATTCTTTTAGATTAAGGCATAATTAGTGGTATTTTTTGTGTGATAAGAACCACTCCTTTTTATTTTAGTCAGGCTCGAAGTATACATTAAGTGACTCCAGCCAGTGTTTATTGAAGTTAATAATTTTTTTAACGACAGATGTGGTAGATTAAAACCCCATTTCCACACTGGTCGAGGGCCTCTACATTTCTTATAAATATGAAATTTATGTATGTTTTGAGGGGCAGAGGTTTTGGATAAGAATAGCAGCAACAGAAGGGATGGACCTACGCAGTTGACTGTAAATTTCTCTACCTAGTGAATATATGTTGATTACAGTTGTGTTCTCTTACTCAAATCTTTATGTGTTTAATCTTGTCTTGAATGCAAATTTTGTGATGTGTGCAATGTACATTTCCTTATTCTTTCAGCCATTGTTTTAGTACATCTTTTTGCTAATTCTACAACCTTTTATACAGCTATTGTTTAGCGAAAGATCTATTATTCGGCAACTTGTTGAATGATTTTCATTTAGATATTTGTCTAAGTCTTAAGATATTATTTTAAGTCTTTGTTCTCACATAGTAAGTGATTCATTGCATTTCTTGTTGTTGTTTCTTATGTTTGTCTTTTCACATCCCCAATTGTTCATTAATATCCATACCATTAGAAAAGGAGAACCTAATCTTATACTGTGTGGCCTATCCAACTAGATTACCATATTCTAAAACCTATCCTTAAGTTGACCAACAAACCAACATATCAAAAAACCCAATCATTATAAAACTTGAGGTGGCCTAGCTCTGCCCTCTAGTAGTCAGGTGCAGACTTTAGGACCAACATCTTCTAGCGTCGTTGTTGAGGAACGTAGTAACGAAATATCTTTCCCTAGGAAAACAACATTGAATAGCTCTGACCTTTGATGGTGAACAACGATCAGACATAGACATACTATCATATTTTATCTGGCGATTTCACTGAGTAGATTTATGAAATAAGTATTGGCGCCCAGAAAGGGAATCAAAAGATCCAAATCTAAACACATAAAAGCCACCAAGGCTCACCCTAACCCTGAGAAGGACACAGTAGTCTCTGAGCCATAAAGGAAACTAAGAAAATTCATTGTAGCTCAGAGATATGCCTCCCCCGTCAAGGGTAAAGTTGTGCCCAAAGAGACTACTTCTCTTCATCATCACAAGCAACTAGAATTTTCTATCCCTAAGAATCACAATTCCAAGTAACCTCAGACATCTTCAACTCCTGACTCTACTTCTTCATTTAGTCCAACATCCACCCTATAGCTCCCATAAATCTTCAGATTCCTATTGCACAAGCAATGGCTGCTAACAGGATGGATGCCATAATTGTTGCCAGATATGCACCCCTAGTTTTTATCGTAGGCTCACATGCACTCCCAGCCATATATTACATGAAATATTTACCATGATATGATGGGGAAGGTGATGTCAGAGCTGAGGAACATCTAGTAGCCTTCTACATCTTTGCAGACAAATTTGACATCAATTATGCTTATGTGTGGATGAGGTTATTTGTGTAGAGTCTGGATGGGGAAGTAAGGAAATGGTTCTGGTGTCTTCCTCCAGCCTCCATCGTAGATATTAAGGTGTTAGATGAAGCTTTCATAAATCAATTGGGATATAGGAGAGATTATCTCTACTACATCACTAAGTTTGGGGATCTAAAGAGAAAGAATGGTGAATCTATTTTAGAATTCACCAAGATATTCAATAAGATGTATGGTAGAATCCCATATGAGATCAAACCAATCGAATCCTCTGCCAAGATCACTTATGCCAATGCATTTTATGCAGAGTTATCCATTATGTTGAGGGAGATAAGATCCACCACCTTGTTGTCCATGCAGGAAGTAGTCGTTGAGGTTGAATCCAATATATTGGCATCAGATAGGTTAAATACTATATTTGATGAAGACAAGAAGAAACAGAGAGAATATTCCCATGCCTCCTCTAAACCATCCACATCTGATCCCAAACTTGATGAAATGACCAAAACCTTTAAGGATGTGACATCTGAAATAGCTAAGATGAAATGGGAATCTAAACAACCAAACAGAAATTTTCAATGGGATGGAAATAGAAATCCAAACCAGTTTAGAAGGCATAATGATGCCCCTCAGATAATGCAGATAGAAAGGAGGAATGTTGATGATCAAAGGGTAGCGCCTCCTTTCCAAGTAAATCAGATTGAGGCGATAGATGTAGACAGCGATGTTGTAGATGATACTGTTGTTGTACTTTTTAATGAAATGGATTTTTATACCAGTCACTTAACACAGCAAGAATATGAGGTATCCCAACTATCAAATCAGTTTGATAATCAGGTAGGGGAAGAGGGAGTTATTCAAGGCCAACCCCAGAAAAAACATGATTTGAGGCCTAGAGAGGGGGCTCCCAAAACCACTACCTCTAATAAAAAAAACAGATTGAAGTTCCTCCCAAGCCAAATCCAAGTAAAGGTATGTCATCTAAAGCTCAGCAACTTCCCCTATATAAACCTGCAGCCCCTGAAATAAAGGAAGTTGATAGGCCACTAGCCTATTTTAGCTTGGAGCATAAGTTGAGCAAGATCAAGATCCATGTGCCTTTGACCTAATTGATGAAGAATGAACCTTTCAAAAAATCCATCATGAAAGTTTTGCAGCCAACTACTTCTATTGTATCTTCTGATGTAATCAATCTGTAGGATGAGAACTCGGCCATTACTGTGGGTATACATATTGAGGATGGCTCTGATGCTTCTCCACCATTCTATATATCTTTAAATTTCCATGATAAGATCCTGCATAATTGTCTTATGGACTTAGGAGCCTCGCACAATGTTATGCACAAGGTTTTTATGAAAGAACTAGGTTTGGAGATCACCAAACCCTGCCAAGACTTGTACTCCTTTGATTCTAAGAATGTAAAATGTTTGGGAGTGATAAAAGATGTGGTGGTTTCTTTGGAACAATTACCAATGAAGAGTGTACTGATGGAAATTGTTGTGGATGGAATTCCCCCGAAGTTTGGTATGCTCTTATCCAGAACTTGGGCTAAGAAGGTTGGAGGATCATTACAAATGGGCCTCACTTACGCCACCATCCATGTGTTCGGAGAGGAACATAGGAGGCTATACAGAGAGGTAATATTATCCTATATCATCAGCGACCATAAGAACCCAAGAAATCACCCAATTTATGTTGTTGAGGGTGAGATTAACTCATCTGTTTTTCATTTAAATGATGACGAACTTGAAATATTAGTTAGCCAACGCAAATATCAGCTATTGATAGATCAACTAAAAAAATGATGGATTATGTATTTCGATGGATCTTAATCAAAGGAAGGATCTAGGGAAGGTATTCTACTCATTTCCCCTTCACAAGAGGCAGTAACACTCTCTTATAAGCTATAGTTTGAAACTACTAATAATATAGCTTAATATGAAGCTCTGGTGTTGGGATTGAGGGCTGCCAAAGACATGGACATTGACTGTTTAGCAGTTTTTGGTGATTCTGACTTAGTCATCAATCAAGTTAATAACATCTATCAAGCTAAACAATAAAGGCTCAAGCAATACAAAAACAAGGTATGGGACGTAATCGACAATTTCTTTCTAGCATTTAACATATCCTCCATTCCCATAGGGGAGAATCAGAAGGCATATTCTTTGGCCTCAGCTGCCAACACTTTTAGACCTCCCATTGGTATAAATATTAAATATCGGGAGGAAATCAAACATAGAACAGCCATACTAGACAACATAAATCACTGATAATTCTTTAGTGATGATCTAGAGTTGCAGAGATTTATACACACCATTGATGAATTCTCCAATATCTCAATCAACCAAGAAAGCCAAGAATGTGAAAATAATGAATTAGAAAATCAGAAAACATCTCATCTGCTAAAGATGGTAGCTGGTCATGATATTGTGGAGATGAAAACCAATCACGTTCCAAAAGGACTAGTGCCACTAGAAAGGTTGTTTGACAGTAATGATGTTTCTAGAGAAGCTGCCATGAAGAATCAAGAAGATGAGATAACATATTGCAATATTGGGACCACTAAGAATCCCAAGATCATCAAGTTGTCCAAAGCATTAGTTGCAGAAAAAAAGTACAGGTGTGTCAGTCTCATCAAAAAATTTGATGATATTTTTGCATGGTCGTATGAGGATTTAAAGAAATTTGACACTGACATCATCCAGCACAAGATCCCTCTGAAGGTTGGATCCAAGCCATTCAGACATAAGATTCAGCAATTTAATCCCATGGTGATGTCCATAATCGAGAAAGAGATGAAACAAATGTTCGATGCAAAGATTATTGTGCCATTGAGGTACTCGAACTGGGTGGCCAACTTGGTACCAGTGAGGAAGAAAAATGGGGAGATACGCTTGTGTGTTGATTTCTGAAATATCAACAAGTGTTCTCTAAAGGAAAATTACCCCCTTCCCCAGATGGATCACATTTTACAGAGGTTGGTAGGTGCCCACAGGATTTCCTTGTTAGATTAATACTCTGGTTATAACCAGATAGCAGTGTGTGAAGAGGACAAAGAAAAAACAGCATTCACTACCCCATGGGGAACATTCATGTATGACAAGATTCCTTTTGGGTTGATGAACGCAGGGGACACCATTTAGAGGGCCATGGGCATAGCTTTCGTGGGGGGAAAAGACAAATTTATGGTTATATATTTAGATAAAATCATCATTTTCTCCAAGTTTGATGATGAACATTTACAGCATCTGGAGCAGGTTTTCCAGAAATGCAGGAGATGCAAAATATCTCTGAATCCTAGGAAGTCCCACTTTTCCATTCCAGAAGGGAATCTCATGGGACACATCATATCAAAAAGAGGTATAAAAATTAATCTGAAGTGATTTTATGCCATTCAAGAAATCGAAATCCTTAGAAATAAAAAGGTTATCCAGTCTTTCATTGGCAAGATAAATTTCCTAAGGTGCTTTGTGCCAAATTTCGTCGAAATCCCGAAGCCTATCACTAACATGTTGAAGAAATATGTTGTTATAAAATGGTCACTAGAGGAAAAGTCAGAATTCCAAAGGATCGAGCAAGATTTAGTTGAATCCCTTGTATTAGCTAGCCCTGACTATTCCAAATATTTCTTCATCTTCTCTTTGGCTTCAGAGGAAACCATTGTTGTTGTACTACTGCAGAAAAATGGAGAAGGGCCTAAAAAACCCATAGAATTTTTTAGAAAATCTCTCCAATATGTTGAGCTGAAGTATGATATATTAGAAAAGCAGGCTTATGCACTGGTCAAAGAACTCAAGACCTTCTGGGTATATGTGTGACAGTCTAGCATAACAGCCTTTGTTCCTAGCAGCAGTGTCAAAGAGATTATGGTCCAGTTAGACAGTGAGGGGAAAAGAGGGAAGTGGATTGTCAAACTATTGGAGTATGACCTGCACATAAAACCCACCAAGTTGATCAAGGGACAAAGACTTACTAATTTTTTATCAGAATCAAATTGTAAGGTGCTATAATTACATCAAATATTCACCCAATCAGATGCACCCATCATACAGCCTGGACAAGACAACATGCAGGTATTTGAAAATGACTCCTCTTCACCTTGGTATAGAAAAATTATTTATTTTCTGTAGCATCTTGAATGTCCACCAAATGTGAAGAATATAAAGGCCAGGTCTCTCAAATTGAAGGCTATCAATTTATGCATTTCAAACCAAAACTTATATTGTATGGATCCTGCTGGCATCCTGTTAAAATGCCTTGATGAAAATGAAGCCCAGCAAGTTACAATGGAAATGAATAGAGGAGTGTGTGTAGGAAACTTTCATTAAAAGGCCACAAATCTCAAGATCCTAAGGGCGGGGAACTACTAGCCCACCCTTTTCTCTGATGTATTTTCTACTGTTAGGGCCTGCAATGAATGTCAGAAATTTGCAGGAAAACAAAAGTTACACTATCACTACCCCTAAAACCTATCACTGTCAGTGGTCCATTTTAGCAATGGGGGTTAGATTTCATAGGTGAGATAAATCCACCCTCCAGTGGACATCACAAGTGGACTCTCACTGCCACTAACTATTTCACCAAGTGGATCGAGGTTGTGCCCACCAGGAATGCCACTAACAAGGTAATCATGAATTTCCTGGAAACCAATATTTTTTCCAGATTCGGTTGCCCCAGCAAGCTTATAACAGACAATGCCCAAGCATTCAAGTCCAAATCCATGATTGAATTTTTTGGAAGTCATAACATTTCCTTGACACATTCCACGCCCTATTACCCTCAAGGGAATGGTCTGGAAGAGTCATCAAACAAAACTCCCATTAGGATTATCAAGAAGTTGTTGACAAAAACCAATAAATCCTAGGATCCTAAACTCAAATATGCTTTGTGTACCGACAGAATAAGCACCAAGAAGTCTTTGGGAACTTCACCATTTCAGCTTATCTCTGGTGTAGACGTTGTCTTTCCCACCCAGCTTGGTATACTAGTTCTAAAATTCTTACAAGAAGAGATTGAGGAGACAAATGACATCCAAAGGAGAATCTTCGAGATCATAGAGGTTCAACAAAAGAGAGAAGCATTGGATCAGAAGACTGAAGCATACCAGAACAAGATCAAATCAGCCTTTGACAAGAAAACCAAGAAAGAGATCTTTCAAGAAGGTGATCTAGTTTTGAGGTGGGATTCCAGAAGGGATGACAAGTCCAAGCATGGTAAGTTTGATAACCTTTGGTTTGGCCCTTTTAAGGTGGTTGAGGTTCTGAACAATAACACATTTATCTTGCACAATCTAGATGATGCAGAGGTCTTCGGAGGCCCAGTAAATGAGTGTTTCCTGAGACACTATTTTTTTTAAGGATGAGGGAAGGTCCCTCTTGTACCATAGATGATTTCCTTTTATTTTTGCATATGATTAGTTAGTTTTGTTTGAATAAAGACTCCATAGCCCAAACAAAGGCACTAGGGTGTAGTTGCAGTTTTAAGTTTAAGATTGAATAAAGACTCCATAGCCCAACAAAGGCATTGGGGTGTAGTTACTGTGTTGAAATTCATAGATGCATGGTTGGAAAACAGTGGCAGAGATACATGCCTGAAAAATAGAAACACAGGTAAGTTACATCCAATGGGAGCGAGGTTCTGAAAGGTAAGGCACCTGGTCTAATGTTCTTAGCACCAGACAGTGAAGTGTTATCCCCAGTTTGAGCCAATGTTGTAACCTAGGTATGCACCCTTACCCGTTTCCCTCCTTTACCCTATACATCCATCAATTATGAGTTTTGTGGTTGCTTTCTTAGCTTATTCTCCATTATTTAATCACTCAACTTCATGGCCCCTGCTCGTCTTTACTTATTTTGCACCATCTTATTTTTCTTTCTTGAAGGGTGATTTCATGTTCTGGTTTGAGTTTGAAATACTTGTCATCGTATTTTCCACTAATTGAGCATGCAGGAGGTCCACCAAGTCCTTTATGTGTGCAGGAGACATCCAGGTCCAACAACTCCTTTGTAATCTCAATAAGCTTCCACAGAAAAAGGAATAAAATCAAAGCAGTCTGTTTCGGGCTTAGAATTTAATCCAAACAGACAGGTCAAATATTCAATGGTGGAGATCCAACATTCGATGCAGATCAATGGTTATCGCACATTCGAAGCCTCAAACTCATGAGGGGTTTAATAGGATTGACTCCGCGACTTCGGTGTTCGGGCGTCTAAACTTGCCATTGGTTCGAAGCTCTCCAGTGTCGAATTTCCAAAACAACAAGACCCCAAAGTACCATAGTGGGCCCTCACTTCCACGTCACTTCATGAGTTAGTTCATCTGGGAGGTTTTGCTCTAAGACAAGCGCGGACCCTCGAAATGCCAAAGTATTGGAGACATGTGGCATCCATCAGTATTTGATGCGTGGAACTCTCCTATCATGACACATGGCACCCATTTTTGGAACATTTTGGGTCGACATATGCATTATTTCAAGTGACACGTGTCACCCTCCTTTCTGTGACACATCAGCAATTGACGTCAGGCTGCCATGTCGGATTTTGGAGATATTCCTCTGGGAGGTTTTCAAACACAACACTATAGGTCTCCCAAAGTTCCGAACTCCCGAAATCCTTTAATGATTAAAGTGTTAATATCGGGTTAATTATCCTAATATAAGCATGTATTAGTGACTTCGCGAGATTAGAACTCTGGGAGATTTAGATGCAGCGCAAATCGCAAACCTCCGAACGTCGAAATTTTGAAGTGGCTCACCCACATTTATTGCATATTTGAAAGGTTTAAAAAGGGGCGCCAAACCAGGAATGGGGAAACTACCCGTCCAAACTCCAAAAAAGCACAACATAACTTGCTTCGGTTCTCCAAGAGATAAGTGGGGGGGAAACATGGCCAATACTTTCAGTTGTCTCCAGTGGCCTCAAACAGTGCACATGCTAGTGATTAATGTGGAACTCATTTTTGTTGCTCTTAATCTTTTTATGTCAAATCCTAGTTCATTCCAGCGCATGGATCAATCTAGTTTCATTGTCAGTAGCAGTTTTCAGTTATTTAATTGCAGGATTCTTTTAGATTAAGGCATAATCAGTGGTCTTTTTTATGTGATAAGAACCACTCCATTTTATTTAAGTCAGGCTCGAAGTATACATTAAGTGAATCCAGCCATTTTTTAATGAATTTAATAAATTGCTTAACGACATATGTGGTAGATTAAAACCCCATTCCACACTGGTCGAGGGCCTCTGTATTTCTGATAAATATGCAGTTTCTGTATGTTTTAAGGGGGGGATTTTTTGGAGAAGAATAGAAGCAGCAGAAGGGTTGGACCTATGCAGTTGACTGTAAAGTTCTCTACCTAGTGAATATATGTAGATGACATTTGTGTTCTCTTACTCAAATCTTTATGTGTTTAATCTTGTCTTGAATGCAAATTTTGTGATGTGTGCAATGTACATTTCCTTATTATTTTAGCCATTGTTTTAGTACATCTTTTTGTTGATTCTGCAACCTGTTATATAGCCATTGTTTAGTGAAATATCTACTATTTGGAAACCTATTAAATGATTTGAATTTAGATATTTGTCTAAGTCTTAAGACATTATTTTAATTCTTTGTTCTCACATAGCAAGTGATTCATTGCATTGCTTGTTGTTGTTTCTTGTGTTTGTCTTTTCATATCCCCAATTGTTCATTAATATCCATCCCATCGGAAAAGGAGAACCTAATCTTATATTGTGTGGCCTATCCAACCAGATTACCATCTTCGAAAAACTATCCTTAAGCTGACCAAAAACAACTTATCAAAAAACCCAATCATTATAAAACTTGAGGTGGCCTAGCTCTGCCCTCGAGCAGACAGGTGCAGACTTTAGGATCAATAAAACCCATGAAAAAACTACACACAGCAAGGAATAACCATTCCTCTTTCTTTAAAATACCAACAGTCTAGAATATTCACAAGAAGAACCCACAGACACAGCACTGATACACAGTCCAAAAAATTAAGAAAAACACAGACCTCAAGCAATCCTGAGCCAAAATTTGATTCATAGTGTAGAGAAACCATAATGGATGGAAGAATAAGGAACCATACCTGGAAAATATTTCTCAAGGGAGAGAGTTATATTGTATCCTCCTTCACAACCAAAAATCGCGGAGCATCAACAACCACCAGAGCAAAAACCAAAATTCAAGTATGGCTAAGGTGGCAGGCCTTGAGGGTTGTTTGAGTGACGTGCAGTGAATGCACGTCACTTCCTTCCTCAGCCTCATTCAATTCAACTTACAAGATAGCCAACTCACCATAACACTAACCATTAAATCAACCATATATTCCATTGGTATATCCCATTGCATAGTGTGCCACCCAAAGTAATGTCAAAACCTTTTCAAAAAAACAACAATGTGCCATAACATTACCCTATGTGCTTTAACATCTATCATATAACAAAGCAAATAAATCTAGCAGCAAGTTTTTGTACACCCTCCCTTTGTCAAAATAAATATAACATTTGGCCTTGTGTATAGTCCCTTTTTTAGAAGAACTCCCATATCATCCCCTTGTATAAAATCATATGTAAAACAATAAATCCATGTTTAATTGAAACATCCAAAACAAAACCTGTAATAATCCCTTTAGCCATAGGACAACCATAATTTGCGAGTGATCATCAAAACCATCTAGACATGAAATAATCAACCAACCATCTTATGTCATCATAACGATTAAAACCATGACTTGAATCATCAAATTGTAGAAGATTGTGTTGGCATCACCATAATAGCAAAAAATATATATAAGTGTAGCATATCCATCATGGCGCCACTAGTCTACAAGCGGTTCCCACCTACTAGTTTCTTATTATTATTATAAATAAATAATATAGCTTGGAAATCATTTGCGAGTAGTATTCATCATTGTGTTTTTATACGTCAACACTGTGGTCCTCCAAAAATGATGGCCTCCACACAGGCTATCATGAAAATAAGACATGATTTTCTTTGCCTCATCTGGGTCTAATCATCTTAGAAGAACCCCAACAGGATACTTCCAATACAAAACATGATCAACAATGAAGTATCTGATTGATTTGAGTTTTAAAGCTCTCACCTTAGTCTTGTCAAGTCCAGGTGGGGGTTGTAATGTCTGGAAGAAATGTATAAGGTCCTTGTACCAATTAAACTCTGTCAATTTAGGACTTATTTGTGAGTTGTTGCTAGCAATATCAGTCTGTTGATATACAGAATATGCATTCATGAAATCAACCCCAAGTGCTTTACAGTTTGATTCATCTAATAACCTAGCTAAACCTTTCCCTTCCACCAACTTAGTAGGCTTCATTTCAAGATCAAACTCCATAATTTTGGCAATCCACTTACTCCTCTTTCCATCTATGTCAAGCTAGATTAAGATTCCTTTCACAGAATTTGAAGGAACATAGGCAATAATTCTGGAATGAAAAATATATACCCTAAAGGATTTCAGGGCTTTAACCAAAGCATAATCCTGCTTTTTCATAATATCATACTTCACCTCTGCATCCCTTAATACCATGTTGAAGAAATAAATGGGTTTCTCCATCCCATATGTGTTCTTCTAAAGAAGAACAACAACCAATGTGTCATTTGAGGCAAAAGAAAATATCAGAAATTCTTTTGAATAATCGGGGCTGATAAGAACATGTTCTTCAGTCAATGCCTATTTTATTTGATCAAAAGAATTCCAAGCTTCAAGATTCCATTTTACCTCATTTCCATTTCTAAGCATAGATGTGATAAACTTAATCAATTCAGGAAAGTTAGAGATGAATCTTCTCAAAAAGTTTATTTTACCCAGGAAAGACTGAATCTCTTGGACCTAGGGAGAGATAGCGTCATGATGGCCTCTACTCTACTTGGATCAATCCTTACCCCTTCTACTGAGACAATGTGTCCCAACAACTTGCCTTCTTTCATAGCAAACAAAGACTTCTTGGGATTGAGTGATAGCCCAAACTTTCTACATTTCAGGAAAACTTTCTTCAAATGATGATAATGTTCCTTATCAGACCTTGAGAACACTGTAATTTCATCCAGATAGATGACCACAAATTTGTCATTTTCCTCAATGAAGGAAATATTCATTGTGCATTGGAAGGTTGCTCTTGCATTCATGAGACCAAAGGGCATTTTGGAATACATGAATGTGCCCCAAGGAGTAGTGAAAGTTGTTTTCTCTCTGTCTTCAAGTAAAACAGAGATCGGATTATAGCCTGAGAAGCCATCAATCATGGACATCCTTGATGAACCAATTACCCTTTGCAAAATATGTTCCATCTTAGGCAAGGGATAATTATCTTTCTTGGAACTCCTGTTTAGATTTATGAAATCAACACAAAGTCTGATTTCACCATTCTTTTTCCTCACAAGGACTATATTATCCACCCACTCAGAGTGCCTCAAAGGTATGATGATCTTAGCATCAAGTAGATTCTTGACTTCCTTTTCCATAATAGGCAGCAACATGGGGTTTAACTATCTTAGTTTCTGCCTAAATGGATTGGTATCATCTTTCAAAGTAATTTTGTGTACAATGATGCTTGTATCATAAGTTTGTAGGTCCTCATATTTCTAAGAAAATACATCAGCAAACTCTTTTAATAATTTCACATATTCATACCTTTGTTCCTCTGACAGACTACCATAGAACTTGACATATTTGGGGTTTTTCTCAGTACCTAAATTGGATTTTGTCACATCAGCTTCTTCATTTGAGCCCTTATCCTTTATAGCCACATCATTTCTATCAAACAGTCTCTCCAAATCGACCAATCCTTTGGGAATATGGTTACTAGACAATTGGACAATCTTGTGGTCTACAATTTTGTTTAAGAATATATCAGCATGAGGGTTTTTCTCAGTATCTTGATCTTGATCAATGTGAAGAGAAGAAAACTCTTCCACAGTTTACAGAAATATCTTAATCTCAAGATCATCCTCAAAAAACTTCCAATGTTTGACATTTTTAGGTATAGAGGGCCTATACTTCACTTCTACATCATACTTGAGTTTTGGGGGTAATGGGATTTTGATATTGCTAGCAGAAACAGCCAAAGAATCAGCCATAGCGTTCCCTTCTCTAGGAATAAAAGAGATGTTAAAAGCTAGGAAAAAATTATCAATGAGATCCCATACCTCATTTCTATAAGTCCTCAACCTTGGATGCTTTGATTGATACATATATTTTACTTGATGCACAGTCAATTATTCATCCCCAAAAACTGATAGCTCCTAAATTTTCATGTATTTAGCTACCCTCGGCCCCAAAACCAGAGCCTCATACTCTGCAACATTATTTATAGTTTAAAACTCCAACTTATAAGACAAGGATATGACTTCTTGAGAAGGAGAAATAAAAACCACTACAACGCCATCACTTTCTTTAGAAGAAGCCCCATCAAAATACATCTTCCAAACTTGGGTAACTTGAGGAGGTGTCTCACACATTGTTGGAGGTTGATTTATGATTTCCAAAGGTGTCAACTGCATAAATAGGATGGTTTGTGGGATTATCTTCATCACTTATAATGTAGGCTAGTTGTTTTTCTCCGTACATCCTTTTGTGCTCACCTCCAAACACAGTAATAGTGGGATATGAGAGGTGCATCTGGAATGTTTCCCCCAATATTTTAATCCCAGACCTTGACAATAACATCCCAAACTTATGGGTAACATCAGCCACTACAATATCCATGACCACACTCTTCATGGGAAGTTGAAACAGGGTAACAACCAGGTCTTTAATCACTCCAAGGCATTCCACCTTCCTAGAGTCAAAATAGTATAGATCATTATATGTTTTGGTAATCTCAAGACCCAGCTCATCCATGACATTTTTAGGCATTAGATTATAAGATGCACCTAAGTCCATTTAGAAATTATGAAGAATTTTATCATGAATATTCAACGAGGCATAAAAGGGAGGAGAGGAATCACCCCAATCTTCTACCAAGGGCCCCAATATGAATGCTAGTTTTTCATATTGTAAATTCAATGATTCTGTTGAATGTGAAGTAGGCTCAGGCTACACCATTAAGGTTGGTTGTCATTGATGGCAACCCTTGAAGAAAGACCCGTAGCACAAAGGTTTGGGTAATGGACCCAATAGTGTTTGATGTAAATATGACTCATTATTGTTTTGTCATGGTTGATAAGAAGT
>SNQJ01S0119310.1:16831-42532 GCA_010110895.2 Picea sitchensis
TTTTGGTCATTTCATCAAGTTTGGGATCAGATGTGGATGGTTTAGAGGAGGCATGGGAATATTCTCTCTGTTTCTTCTTGTCTTCATCAAATATAGTATTTAACCTATCTGATGCCAATATATTGGATTCAACCTCAACGACTACTTCCTGCATGGACAACAAGGTGGTGGATCTTATCTCCCTCAACATAATGGATAACTCTGCATAAAATGCATTGGCATAAGTGATCTTGGCAGAGGATTCGATTGGTTTGATCTCATATGGGATTCTACCATACATCTTATTGAATATCTTGGTGAATTCTAAAATAGATTCACCATTCTTTCTCTTTAGATCCCCAAACTTAGTGATGTAGTAGAGATAATCTCTCCTATATCCCAATTGATTTATGAAAGCTTCATCTAACACCTTAATATCTACGATGGAGGCTGGAGGAAGACACCAGAACCATTTCCTTACTTCCCCATCCAGACTCTACACAAATAACCTCATCCACACATAAGCATAATTGATGTCAAATTTGTCTGCAAAGATGTAGAAGGCTACTAGATGTTCCTCAGCTCTGACATCACCTTCCCCATCATATCATGGTAAATATTTCATGTAATATATGGCTGGGAGTGCATGTGAGCCTACGATAAAAACTAGGGGTGCATATCTGGCAACAATTATGGCATCCATCCTGTTAGCAGCCATTGCTTGTGCAATAGGAATCTGAAGATTTATGGGAGCTATAGGGTGGATGTTGGACTAAATGAAGAAGTAGAGTCAGGAGTTGAAGATGTCTGAGGTTACTTGGAATTGTGATTCTTAGGGATAGAAAATTCTAGTTGCTTGTGATGATGAAGAGAAGTAGTCTCTTTGGGCACAACTTTACCCTTGACGGGGGAGGCATATCTCTGAGCTACAATGAATTTTCTTAGTTTCCTTTATGGCTCAGAGACTACTGTGTCCTTCTCAGGGTTAGGGTGAGCCTTGGTGGCTTTTATGTGTTTAGATTTGGATCTTTTGATTCCCTTTCTGGGCGCCAATACTTATTTCATAAATCTACTCAGTGAAATCGCCAGATAAAATATGATAGTATGTCTATGTCTGATCGTTGTTCACCATCAAAGGTCAGAGCTATTCAATGTTGTTTTCCTAGGGAAAGATATTTCGTTACTACGTTCCTCAACAACGACGCTAGAAGATGTTGGTCCTAAAGTCTGCACCTGACTACTAGAGGGCAGAGCTAGGCCACCTCAAGTTTTATAATGATTGGGTTTTTTGATATGTTGGTTTGTTGGTCAACTTAAGGATAGGTTTTAGAATATGGTAATCTAGTTGGATAGGCCACACAGTATAAGATTAGGTTCTCCTTTTCTAATGGTATGGATATTAATGAACAATTGGGGATGTGAAAAGACAAACATAAGAAACAACAACAAGAAATGCAATGAATCACTTACTATGTGAGAACAAAGACTTAAAATAATATCTTAAGACTTAGACAAATATCTAAATGAAAATCATTCAACAAGTTGCCGAATAATAGATCTTTCGCTAAACAATAGCTGTATAAAAGGTTGTAGAATTAGCAAAAAGATGTACTAAAACAATGGCTGAAAGAATAAGGAAATGTACATTGCACACATCACAAAATTTGCATTCAAGACAAGATTAAACACATAAAGATTTGAGTAAGAGAACACAACTGTAATCAACATATATTCACTAGGTAGAGAAATTTACAGTCAACTGCGTAGGTCCATCCCTTCTGTTGCTGCTATTCTTATCCAAAACCTCTGCCCCTCAAAACATACATAAATTTCATATTTATAAGAAATGTAGAGGCCCTCGACCAGTGTGGAAATGGGGTTTTAATCTACCACATCTGTCGTTAAAAAAATTATTAACTTCAATAAACACTGGCTGGAGTCACTTAATGTATACTTCGAGCCTGACTAAAATAAAAAGGAGTGGTTCTTATCACACAAAAAATACCACTAATTATGCCTTAATCTAAAAGAATCCTGCAATTAAATAACTGAAAATTGCTACTGACAATGAAATTGGACTGATGCACACTCTGGAATGAACTGGGATTTGACATAAAAAGATTAGGAGTGACAGAATTGAGTTCCTCATTGAGCACTAGCATGTGCGCTATTTGAGGCCACTGGAGACAACTGAAAGTATTGGCCATGTTTTCCCCCCACTTATCTCTTGGAGAACAAAATCAAGTTATGTTGCACTTTTCTGGAGTTTGGATGGGTAGTTTCCCCATTCCTCGTTTGGTGTCCCTTTTTAAACCTTTCAAATATGCAATAAATGTAGGTGAGCCACTTCAAAATTTAGGCATTTAGAGTTTTGCAATTTGCGCTGCATCTAAATGTCCCAGAGTGGTAATCTCGCGAAGTCACTAATCCATGCTTATATTAGGATAATTAACTCGAGATTAATACTTTAATCATTAAAGGATTTTGGGAGTTCAAAACTTCGGGAGACCTGTAGTGCTGCGTTTTAAAACCTCCCGGAGGAAGATCTCCCGAATCCAACGTGGTAGCCTGACGTCAATTTTTGATGTGTCACATAAAGGAGGGTGACAAGTGTCACTTGAAATAATGTATATGTCGACCCCAAATGTGCCAAAAATGGGTGCCACGTGTCATGATAGGAGAGTGCCCCATGTCAAAAACTGATGGACGCCACGTGTCTCCGACACTTCGGAATTTCGGGGATCTGTGCTTGTCTTAGAGTAAAACCTCCCAGATGAACTAACTCATGAAGTGACGTGGCAGTGAGGGCCCACTCTGACACTTCGGGAGCCTGCTCTTCAGAACTCCAAAACTTCAGATCTTTTGACCAATGGAAAGTTCAAATGCCCAAACGCTGAAGTCGTGGAGTCAATCCTATTAAACCCCACATGATTTTGAGGCTCCAAATGTGCGAGAACTGTTGATCTCATCGAATATTGGATCTCCACCATTGAAGATTTCACCTATTTGTTTGGATTAAATTCTAAGACCGAAATGGATTGCTTTGATTTGTTGCCTTTTTCTGCGGAAGCTTACTGAGCTTACAAAGGAGTTGTTGGACATGGATGTCTTGTGCACACATAAAAGACTTGGTGGACCTTCTGCATGCTCAATTAGTGGCAAATATGATGACAAGTATTTCAAACTTAAACCAGAATATGAAATCACCCTTCAAGAAAGAGAAAATAGATGGTGCAAAATAAGTAAAGACGAGTAGGGGCCATGAAGCTGAGTGATTAAATAATGGAGAATAAGCTAAGCAAGCAACCACAAAACTCAAAATTGATGGATGTATAGGGTAAAGGAGGGAAAAGGGCAGGGGTGTAGACCTAGGTTACAACATGTTTATTGGTTCAATCATAGAAAGGCATGCTCGGTAAACTTGGGGTTTTTGGTTTGGTTCTCTGTGGAAACTTATGATTATAGTTTAGCAAGATCTAAGCTTTGTGCATGGGTTTTACAACTAGTCTTGGTGTCAAGTTTTTCCACTCCTTTTTCATCTCTGTGGTTGATATGTTTCGATTCTCTGGGTTACAATGTGAACTATTAAGAGTTGGAGTGTTTCTTGCTATGTCTTGGCCGAGCCCCGAGTTGTTTTTTATCATGATGTTTCCCTCATTATCGTTGTTGCTGGGAAGCATTGCACAGTCGGGTTTAGCATCACCCAAAACTTTAAATGGAAGATTTATATATGCTTTGGTTGGCCACAATTTGTGCTCAGACATTCTTTTTACAGTTCTATTAAGTGTCCACTTATTCTCGTTCTTTGTTAAAGGTGGCTGACTGTCATTTGATAAACCCTCACTCTCAAGAGGATTTTTACATGTTACTTCTCTGTGGAAAATTTTTGAAGGCACGAGTTGTCTATTTTTTTTGAGGAATTTTTCCTTTGATTGACTGTTATTACTCTCTGTTCGTTGTGTGTAAACCCTAATTACGATCTTGATATCATATCAATACATTCGAGGGTAAAATGACAATGTGTGTGTTGCTTTAATGGGCACAAGTTGGTTCGATTTCTCGATTGGGCAGTTTTAAAAAGAATTCCGTACATACAAAATTATGAGAATTTTGGGCTCAGAGTTGTATGTTAATCATTGAATATTGTTCGAATAAATCCCTATGTTGATTATATTTTTAAAAGAGACACCTGTGTGTGAAAGGATTGGGGCTTGATTATGAGTTTTAACACCGAGTTCGATTATGCCAACAATGTTTAAACAATGGATAGCGATGGTTAATTCTGTACATGTTCTTATTGATTCTCAAAGAATAAATATTGGGCATAAAAGGCTGGAATCAGTGTGCATATTTTGTTGGTTTTAAGAGGAAAAGAGATTTAGCATTGGAGTTATAGATGGATGTGGTTCAAAGCATTATTATGATATCGATTGCAATAGTATTGTCATGACTGTTATATTAAATTTATATGGATACAAAGGCTACTGTAATTGAGTATTCCTGGGCATATGAGTTGTTGTTTTTGAAAGTCAACAAATTATCTGTAAAAGAAATGACAGTTTGATGGTGGTTTGAAAAGTGAATGCTGATATTTAGGTTTAATTGTTTGATTTGATATTTAGGTTTAATTGCTGATATTTATGTTTAATAGATGTCAAATGATATTTTTGGTATTTGATTTCATAGTTAAATTATTTTATTAATTGATGATAAGTACTTGTGTATTTATCCCCTCTCATTATACCACTTTTCTCTCATTACACTCCCTCCATATGTCCCATGATCCCTACCACCCCCTGCTCACTTGGCAATTATTAAATGATTTCTTATGGATGGATTTGCATGGGTCTCGTGTTAATTCATGAGCCAAATTTTGTTTCATGCAAGCATAATGTCATGTATGGTCTGTTAAGGGCTAGTTACTGATGAATTCTGCATACATGATGAGTTTCTTCAGCAGGGGAAGCCATGACAGAAATAATGGAGGAAGAGGTAACTGGAATAGAGGGCCTAGAAGGCCTAGATTCTCTATTCATTTTGATGCTGACCCCCAGGAATTGAACCAACTATTCCAAGCTGGGTTCTTTAACTAGATCAGACAAGGAATAGTACAGACTCAACCAGAGAGACCTCCTTTGCAGCCTCAAAAAATCCCCAGTATTCCTTTGCCTCCTCATGTGTCCATGAAACCAGAAGTCCCCGCAAATGATGGATGACAATAGATTGTCAATCCATATGTCTCTCACCATCGTGGCTGGCCCAATTTGTCATTACCTCCTCCACCACCTGTAAATTTTAATGTTCAAATTTCCCTTGTGAATTCACCTATTCAATCCTCTCATGCTAGTAAGAGGCTTAAAAATGATGTCCCCCATGTGCAAGATAAAGGAAAATTTGTTGCCTCCCCTTCCTCTCCTTCAATTGACTCTTGAAAATCAGTGTCCTCCTGTATGCATCTGGATGATTGTTCCCATGTTATTAGTGAGATACAACCTCAAGGTTCAAATCAACCAAAGGCTACTTCCAGGAATTCAAATGGGGACAACACTGATAAAAGAAAGATTGCATCTCAAAGTGGAAGTATGGATTTTAATTTATGTGTTTTTATGATTGAGTTGTTGAAGACAATGGTCTACATAAAGTTTGGACACAAAGCATTTTTTTTTGGTATAATGTGGATTATGTGGATATTTACATATTTTTGGATATGATTTGAATTATTTCTGATATTTAAATATTCAAATTTTGAAGGTATTTAAGGGAGTTACAAGGTGGCATGCGTTTAAATGATTATCCAATTGTGTTTTATTTTATAATTTGAAAAGAATAAAATAATGGAGTCACAAGGGGTCCCAACTACCTAGTTATTATTAAATAAAGACTCTTAACTATTATTATTATTATTATTTCTCCTAAACTAACTTAGTTAAGTCAAACTAACTTAACTAAAGAAAGTAGTTGAAGTACTTCAAATTATTTAAAAGGCATAAAAGCTAATTGGGAAGAAGAAACAAGAGGCAAATAGAAGGATAAAGAAAGACTAAGGGTCCTATTATAGACAACAAGGTTCAAAACTGAACCAAAACATTCAGATGCTTGTTTTAGAGAGTCAAATTGGCAGCAATATGTGGCAAGCTGATCCAGATTATAAATTTCAGTTTGTACTTATTGTCAGAGTACTTTTGTATGGTGTTCATCGGGGATATCTAAATTAGAATTTGGTCCATGCCCTCACAGGGGTTTTGTAAAGAGAAAAACACTTTTGATGTCTCAGAATGAAATAAAGCAGATTACTATTCTGTCTCATTTGTGTGTATTTTGACTTGCTTACTTTTGCTTTTGATCTTCTTATTTACTTTCTGTAATCTATATATTTTTCAGAAACTTATATAAATATTTTATGTGTTTTTTGCATCATTAATGAATCAACCTAAACCCTTGTAATTAATACTTGTGGATTAGGAAAATATTTTTGAGGCTATAAAACATAGGGTGACATTCCCTACTATCTTTTCCTAGCCAAACAATATTCAAAAATGATTGAGTAAGATAATTCATATCTTTTCCTCAACACACAACATATAAAATATTCAGAGATGGGTACTTTTGGCCTAGATTATTCACTGATGTCTATGAAAATATCATGGACCGTGACAAATGTCAGAAGTTCTTAGGAAAGAAGCAACTAAAATCCCTACCTCTGAAACCCATAATGGCATCTGGTCCTTTCCATCAATGGGGATTATATTTCATTGGAGAAATCCATCTATCTTCAAGTGACCAACATCGTTGGATATTGACTGCCATTGATTATTTTACCAAGTGGATAGAATTCATTCCTACAATAAATTCAACACATAAAGTAGTTATTGGATTTCTGGAATACCTTTTCTCTAGGTCTGGATGTCTTAACAAGATTATGACTGATAATGCTGTAGCTTTTAAAGTTGAACCCCTGGTCAAGTTCTGTGAAAATTTTGGAATCCAACTCATTCATTCTACTCCTTATTACCCTCAAGGTAATGTCTTGGCAGAGTCCTCTAACAAAATTCTAGTAAATATCATCAAAAAATTGGTGGAGGATAACAAAAAATCTTGGGATTCAAAGATGAAATTTGCTCTCTAAGCAGATAGAGTGACCACCAAGAGATCAATTGGTACCACTCCTTTTCAGTTGGTCTATGGAACTAAGGCTGTCTTTCCTTGTCAACTTGCATTACCTATGGCAAAGTTCTTACAAGATCAATAAGGAGAACCAAATGATATGGTCAGAAGGATGCATAAGCTAGTAGAAGTGCAACAGACTAGGGAGCAACTCCTTGATAAATCACATAGTCATCAACATAAGATCAAGAAAGATTCTGACAAGAAGGTAAACACAGAATATTTCCAGCTGGGAGACCTAGTGCTCAAGTGGGATGCACAAAGGTAAGACAAAGGAAAACATGGTAAACTTGAAGCCTTGTGGATTGGTCCTTTCAATATTTCTGAAGTTTTTCAAAATAAAACTCATAAATTGCAGAACTTGGAAGACTCTGAAATTTCCGGTGGCCTAGTTAATGGGCACTTTCTGAAGAAATATTTTTCTTAAATCCATGAGTGGATTTCCATTCCATTGTAAATATCAGTTTTATTTTGTTTTTGTTTCTCTTGAATAATGACCCCATAGCCCTTGGATAAGACATTGAAACTGCTTGTTCTTGGAGGCTCACAAGGAGCATGCCATCCCCTGTGGAGCCAATGTTATCACATAGAGTTGTAGGAGGGTCAAAAAGTCATTTTTCAGTTTTTTGTTGAGTCATAGGTTCTTTTTAGTTTTATGATTTCCTCTTAGAGTCATTTTTCAATTTTTTTGTTTTAATAAACCAAGTATTTTAGCATTAGTCTAAGGTCTTGGGATGTGGTTATGACTTGGGTCAAATTTTAATTATCATGACAAAGAGTGTTAGTCCCTTAGTAGTCACATCCTTCTAATCACCATTATCAACTTGACATATCTCTCCCATAAGCTGCACAAAGTACCTCCATATGTCACTTTAATTTCTCATACTGTTAGATCAATTTGTAACTTAAGCGCTGCTGACTCACTAGTAGAGTTCACAACGCCCTCAAAGTACCCTTTTTAATTTAAGATAATCATTCACTTGCTGACATGAAAAGAGTTTGTATTGTTTCAAACATCATCTCTAATAGATTACAAGGATCATAAATTGAAAATCCTAATGGTTTCCTTGAAGCACTCAAAATCAAATTTTGGAGTAGGCGCTACAAACTGTAACTAGCACTACAAACTCCACTGCGAACTGGTGGCATAGGATAGTTTGCGGTTCGACCACTTGAAGCTATTACCGAGGAAATATGGAGATGTCAACATTTAGCTCCAGGATACCAGGTACTCCATGAAATTTCCCACCTTATTTGAAGGTATGGAAAGGGTTGGGTGATTGTTTCTTTTGGTGGTGCCATAGACTCCTGTCTAGCACTGCGAACTCCTGTCTGGTGCTGCAAAATTTCTCAGAATTTATTGATCAGCTCTAGAAATCCTTCCTCACACCCCGAGTCTGGTCATTTGAATCCATAAACATCCTTGTTTTTAAACTAGCATAGCCATTGATCATTTACATCTACGTCTCTTGTTCAAACCTAGGTTTTCCAAAAACCCTTGCTCTGGCACTGCAAAATTTGCACAGTCAACCTAGTGCCGCGAACTCTCTATTCCAACACTCTCTACAAAAAACCGTTTGTTGAAAACTTGTTTGTGGTCCATATTATTGGTTGATATGATCAAATTAACCCTGGTGGTAGTCATTTGAGTCCTACTTAGATGTTTTTTCCCTATGCAAATATGAAATTCAAAAGTTGTCATACAAAATCTGTTGGGCTTATTTCACAAATAGTTTTTCCAATATTCATTTCCCCTGTTTCCCCAAGATGAAAGAATACCTAGTATTATTCCTGGAGGGAAATTAAAACTTTAAATCAGAAAAGTCCCACGCCCACTGATATTTCAAAGAAGTCTTTCCCTAAAATCCTAACTCTTGTTTCTCTGTTTCACCTATAAGAAATCTTTTAAACATTGAGCTGAGTGTTTTCCAGCTAGTATTGATGAATAATCAATAGAAGAAAATTAAAAAATGAGGGGGCATTGTGAGGACTAATTCCTATGACATGCAGTTTTTTGCTGCTGAACCCATGATCAAGGAAGTCTTCCAAAGAGTGGGCTGTTTTAATTTCTATCAGAAAATGCAGAGGGGGAACCCTGAGGTAGATAGGGAATTTTCCCTGAACTTTGATGGGACCAAGACCAAGGTTGGAATACTAGAATTTGAAGTATATGAATGACCATAATAAAAGATAATGAAATAACTAATACTGGGGAGATATGGTTTAAATCCATGAACCTAAATGCATCCTTGTCCAAAGCATTCCTCAAACCAGAATATCAAGGAGACAAATTATCAAAAGGAGTGCCCAGGAACCATATGATTGAGGGTTTTGATAAGGTACTGAGGGTGATACAAAGACACTTTACCTGTGAAGGGAGATTCAAAATGATTTATTAGTATCACATAAGACCACTGCTGCACTTCACAGGCAAAGATTTTATGAATCTTCCTTTTTAATTTTTTAGGAGTATTGGAAAAATGGCCGACAGAGTCTAGGCTAAATCTAAGGCATTTGAGACAAGTGTTTTTCATTCAGGGCTGATTAAAATGCTTGTGATGGAGGAATTAATGAAGAAAAACATTGGCTAGGAGGAATTCATTACTTCTTCTTCACACTTTCAATTAAATATTGCTCCTACTCCACAGTCCAAGGTAAAAATATCTCTTCAGGCTGACATGACTGTACATGCAGGGATCAACAAGAAGAGGAAGCACATGGGTACTATTAAAGATGATGAAACAACAAAGGAACATGCAGAAGAAGGAGGATCTTCTCAGTCCCCATAAAGAGAGGTTTCACCTTTGCCAACTCCTAGTCCAGTGGAGACCCCTTCAGCTAGAACCATAGGTCTGAGAGGGAGAAAGTTACTGTTCTCTTCACCACCTACTGCAGACAAGTTCAAGACCATGAGACCTTTTACTAGAGCATAAACAAAGCATGAAAGCACTGTGGAGAAAGTGTCAGTGAAATCCCCCATCCATATAAAGTGAAAAAGTGTACCTATCAAAGAGCCCATTGAAGTTGTAGACATAACTACTCCAAATTTTTTTACCTTTAAGAGGCCGGATAGACAACTTAAAGAGGCTAGAGCTAAAATTGCTAAATTAAAAAGGGAGGAGTTAGTTGAAAAGATGAAGCATCGTGGAACTCTTGTAAAGGCCAAGTTCATAGCTAAAATATTTAGACCTCTCCACAGGAAACTTAGGAACTTGTACATACATAATATAGCCTACCAGAGTTAGATCAGAGGGATAAAGATGGAGCTGCAACCTTTCAGGGAGGAGTTGGCCAAGACTAATTTGGATCTTTTAGCCCAAGTTTCCACAAGAAGGAATTCCAGACTTAGAAAATAAAAATATGAAATGCCTTAAAACAATTTCAGTTTTGGACAATGCCTGTTTTTTGCAATTTTGAGATTTTGGTAGATAATGATGCCTATGAATTAAATTTTTCACTCATATACCGGATCATGAGTTTTTACAACATCTCTAGCTATGAAGATGGTTTTTGGAGTGTTTTGGGGCTCTACTAGATATGTTAAGCAACTACAGGAAAGTTCGTAGCGCTTAGCGCTACGAATTGGCTTATATAGTTAGGTGATGTGGACTTCACTGCAAACTTGCTGATACAGTTGGTGCTACAAAATTTGCTGCAAAGTGTTGTTTTGAAGGTTTCAAAAGGATTAGTGGTTTCCAGATGGCTAAAGGAGTACGTGACAACTACTTGGATGTCATTTGAAAGCTGGAGGGACACCTGATAAGAAGAATATGCGCTCAAGGGACACTTCATCATGCATATTAAAGATGTTATGGTAGTGGCAAACATTAGCCTAGATTTTAGTAGTTTGTTATTTTTGTTGAATAACTATAGTTAATCCAACTTCATATGCGAGAATCCTATGCTAGAGGGTGGGATTCAAATTGTAATCCTGTCATTCACAACCTAGGCTATAGTATAGGCATTAGAAGTCTTTGAGTAGGTTCGAATGGTTGATATGAGACTCTTTTTGTAATGTTGTAATGTAACAAAGCCATCCCTGGATTTTTATGTGCCAGACTTGAGAATTTTTGTTTAATATAGGTCAACTTTCTTCCTTCCATATGACTTCTGTCTTACTCTGATTTTAATGTCATTTGAATGCTTCAATTGATATATTATATCTATATTACAATGGAGGTTTTATTGTGATGATGTTATAATTTTTATCAGAGTTTAGCTTTGATTAAAGAAGTTCTTGTATCAAAATATTTTCTTCATTGGTCTGCTAGTACTGCCTAATGCTAATAGTAGACTTATTTCATCTTCCTTACTACAATATTCTATATATCAACCTTACTCTTTAAAAATATGATCTAAGTTAGCCAGGACCTCATTTGTTGATGAATTTTATCTAGAACTTTCTGTGATTTACATTGTTGTGCATAGTTTGGATCCATTTGACACCTTATCTTAAAATTCACCTTACAAACCTATTGATGGGTTATGAGCTTACACTTTAGCAGTAAAGTGTGACTTTCACTTCTAACAATGTTGTTATTGATTTTTCTTTGAGCTATTCTTTAGATTTACAAGGATGACTACTCTTGATCTTACAGAGTGTGACCGATTTGAAGGTGACTCTAATTTTATACCTTGGAAGTGAAGGCTGCATATTATTTTGGAGGAGTTTGATCTTTAGGGGCATGTTGAGAAAGAGATTGGTGCACCCATTGACCTGAAATTTCTAGCTAGTCATGTTAATAAGGAGCCCAGGGTAAATAGAATAACTCTTGAATCAATATTGAAGGATCACTTGATCAAATACATTTCATATAAGATGACTATTAAGCTAACATATGATTCTTTTTTTGGGTTATATTAGAGTTCCAATGTCTCTATATAGATTCTCTTGAGAAAAAATATTCAACCATATGCAGATTAGCATAGATACAATGGTGAACGATCTAGACAAGATCACAAAGTCGAGAGATCAATTGGATTGCATAGGGGTAAAAGTGGAGAACAAGGAGTTGGTGTCCATTGTATTGAATGGATTTGATCCATATTGGAAATATTTTGTCCAAGGCATTTGTGCTCATGAGAATTTATATAATAGAATATTTGGGATATCTTTGTGTAGGAAGAGGCAAGGTTGGAATCTTATTTAATGAAGAAAAAGGAAGTAGAATACATAACCCTCATTATAAGGAAGAGGAAGGGAATAAAGTAAGATACACAAAGAGAAATAAGGAAGATTCAAGTCTAGGTAAGAAGTATTTGAGAAATGTGAAATGATTTAAATGTCGTTAGATGGGACATTATGCCGACTAATGTTTGTAGAAGATAAAAGGGAAGACCAAGAAATAGAAGAATGTTGAAGTGAGTGAAAGTAATATCTATTAAGTACCAAAGACATGAATACGCAAATACCACAATATATCTAAGAAAAATATAGAAATTCCACACTTTATTATTATGAAAATCCTTAGGGTAGGGAAACACCGTACATTAGATTCTATTACAGAAGGTATCCACTCCTGCTCACTAGCCTCTTTGAGGGGGAAACCTCATAATGAGATACTGCCCCAAATACAATACTTCTTGACTTCCACTTACATTTATTTAACCCCTTTATATAGTGCTACCAACCACCTAAGAAAATTCTAGAGGAGGAACCTTCTAGTAAGTCATCTTACATTTATTACATTCACACTAGGCCTTATTTATTAAAAGTGGCATTTATTCATAACACTACTTATCTACTATTATTCCCCTTGGGTAACTCCCTCAGTACCCCATATTATTCCCCCTAGCTACACTACATTCCATCCCCCTTATGAAAGAGTTGTCCTCAATGCTTGTTATGAGGGTGTACAACCATATACCAAGGTCCCATGGATAAGTGTGGACCATAATGATGAAGTAGGATGGAGAACTAGGGTCCCATGTAGGAATGTGAGCCAACATGCTGAAGTAGTCCAATTGACACTGTAAACTTGGGTCCCATGTCCAATTTCTCATGTGAACTCCATGCTGAAGATATTGGAACTCAATAGCCACCTGAAAATGATGCTCCAAAGTTTGACACTGGTCATGTGGATCCAAATATGTAGAATCAACAAAAAAATCATCCACTGCTACTAGAGAATAATAAAATTGAAGAAGAATATGCATATAAGGCTCTTGTTTACTCTCCAGGATGTGCTCTACTTGAGGTGGAGTAGATTCATCAAATAGAATATGGAAGTGGTTGTCATCCCAGAAATGAAAAATATCCATATACAATCATCAAAACCGACCTCAAAATCATACCAAGAAGATGTAAATCGTTAGAGGCGGTTTCTTTGTAATGGAGCTTAACTGTAGTTGATACGGTCGGCCCTACTCCACTTTCCCATTCCACCCACAAGTGATTTACATGGAAAGAAAGAAAGATTTATTATAGTTGTCTATGCTGTCCTGCATAATTGTAAGTGTGATCTCTTGAAGGTTTTGAACTCTTGTTTGAATACTTGTATTGAGGGCTTCAAACTTCATCTCGAGGGCTTCAAACTTTCATAGAAGTTCCATGAGAAGTCAAGAGAGAATATCCATTGGAAACACTACATATAATATAGGAAAATAAATCTCTTAAAATTTTCTATCCAGTGGCACTGATCTGGTAGCAATTTGAGCACCCTTTGAAAATTATGAGATATGCAGTCCCCCCGCTGTCACGAAAACCCTAAAAAATGGGTGATTTTAAATCAATGACACCTTCAATTGTGGAGCTCCGATTCAGATGATTTATTTTTTGAAATGAGATACTTTTGCAATATGAACTCATATATGTAATTATTTTTGGAAAATTCATCCCCAAGTGCTACAAAAATCAACAAAATTGAGCAACCATCCGTGGAAAAACCCTGAAAAATTAACATATTTTAAAATGATGATAACTTCACTTCCCGGACTCCATTTCTGATCCAGATTATTTTGAGAATGAAATGAAGGAATAAATATAATAAGTAAATACAAAGATATATTTCTAGAAACATAGAGATACAATAATGTACAATTTTTATTAATGAAATAAATGTACAGAAACTGTAAAAATATAGAATGAATGAACTCGCTATATCGGTGGCAGCTTATATCTGAGAAGAGATGTGATGGATGCACTCATTTGGAAGAAGACGATGTTTAAAATGAGGCTCCAAATTCCTTTTTAACATAGAGAAAATCCAAAACCCTAACCCTAGAAGATGAAACGCTAAAAGGTTTGTAGACCCCGATGGGGGTAGTTGATACATCAACTTCCCGAGGGCGTAACATTTGCATATGATCTCTATTTGGGGTTCACCATATCTCATTGGAAAGGTATAGCCAAGGAAAACACTTTTCGTTCGGCCTAGAATCATCCTAAATATACATTATAGGTGCTTCTGAGCCCAAAATACGTTTTTTAGGGCCTCAAAATGGCTCAAAAGTTCAAGACTAAAAAAAATGTAGAAAAACTACTAAGGTGGAAACCCATGTTTTGAGCCAATGGAATAGGTGGGTGGCCACCAATATCCTTATGGATCAATTTCAGATGATTTTTTTTTTTTTAAATTGTTTGTTTTTCTGGGAGGAAATCATATATACAACTAGTTTCTATAATTTATACATAAAAAATGCATGAATTGTCTGTAGTGTCACGACCCTATTTTTCTTCTTCGAAAAAATTTGCAAAATAGAAAAAAAATTTCCATTTTTTCATGGTCAAAGAAAGTTCTCTAATACCATGTTTTAAGTACCAAATACCTGAATACAAAAATACCGCAACACATCCAAGAAAAATATATAAAATCTACACTTCATTATTATGAACTCCCTTAGGGTAGGAAAACACCATAAAATAGATCCTATTATGGAAGGGATATACTCTTGTTCACTTGCCTCCTTGAGGGGAAAACCTCCTAATGAGATACCTCTCCAAATAAAATACTTCTCGACTTCTCCTTACATTGCTTGAACCCCTTTATATAGTGCTACCGACCACCTAAGAACATTCTAGATGAGGAATCTTCTAGAAACAAAACCTTCTAGTAAGTCCTCTTACTTTTATTGCATTCACACTAGGCCTTATTTATTAAAAGTGACATTTATACATAACAATACTTATCTACTACTATTACCCTTGGGTAACTCATTAGGTACACCATATTACCCCCCCATAGCTACATTATACTATCATAGTATTTGATGTGTTATCATCCAAGATTGAGATCACCTTCTCGATGATTTCTTGTTTATCTTCCAACACTATGTCAAGTGTTGGATTGTATGTGTATAGTGGGGCATCCAAACATATCACATATGACAAGGAACCCTTAAGGAGGATTTATCAGAAACAAGGATGAATGAGTGTGGAATTGGAGGATGATTCTACATATCCTACAAAATGAGTGGTCTCCATTTCCTTTTGGATGCCATTGGGTGTTGTTCTTGAGTTGATTGATGTTTGGTTTGTTCTCGGTTTGTAGAATTTTTTTTAGTTTATTTTATTATAGATCATTAGTGTAGAGTTCCGTTTTAAGGACAACAATTTACTATGAGTGATGGTAGTCTAGCAAGTCCTAGGACTTTGGCTAGAGGTGTGTGAGTTGATGGCATTTATAGGTTACTTGTTGATATTGTAGCTCTTATACATGCCAATGGCAAGCTCAACATGCCTACTTGTTTTGATGAGGCATATTGTTACACATTATTTTTTTCACCCCAGTGATCAACTGACTATATGTGCATGACTCACTTCCACATTCCTTGAAAACACTAAAAGAGAATTTCTCCATGAGAAAAGTGGATTATCTTTTTTTCCTTAAAAACTATGTCAAAGGAGATCATCTCACCCTGCTCTATGCTTGGGGTGAGACGATGTTTGATCGTCACATGTTGTAGCAAAATTGGACTGCGACGTCGTCACATGCTACTCGTGCATAGGGTGCGACGATGCTTAAACAAGAGGAAAAGTGAAATTCACGAAGGTTCTAGAAGGGAACAATCTAGAAGTTGAGGTGGCCTTCGATCAGTTTGGATCTTACTCACTTCACTGATTTAGTGGGATCATCCTAATCTCCTCATCCATCCCTCTTGCACCCTAAATAAAAATGGATCTCTCATGGAAAAGAATAAGGCTTGCTTATGCATGTAGAATTCTGTTATAGATTATGCTTGAGATAACTTTTCTTTATATCTCCAAGTCAGGTTGTGGACGCTCTTCATCAAAGGAATTGGAGAAAAGATGTGTGTGTTGAAGAAAAGAGCCATTGGAAGGGATATTGCAACATAAAGGCATGGGTTGTATTCTCCACTTTCATTTAATATAATGCAACAATACATTTTTTCCCTATAAAGGTGTCTTTACTTTTATTGTATAACTCCTTGATCTTATACATAGAATTCATTGGAATATATATATCGTTGTTCTCTCTCTTTGTTGGTTTGTGATTCTTAAAGAGGTTCACCATCCCAAAAATCCAAATATGGAGTAGCAAGGACGACACTAGTGAGGATCAAACGCCATTTAAAAGGTATGTCATTTATCCCTCTCTGAACTAGTTTATATGTCAATGAAATCTAAGGAGAAACTTGTATTCTACCCTGTTTTGTTCTAGCTTCTTGTTGAAGTTAGGGAGATTATTTTGTGCCCGCACTTATCGATTTGTTCAATAAAAAAATTGGCGACCATACTAGGGAAAAGAACATCCTCTTTTGATTTTTTTCTTCTTATTTACTTTTAGCTTGCCTGATTTTGGTCAATTTCATTCTCTGAGTCTGTGGGTGATCCATCTTGACTCCCTCGTTCTGAAAGTTCATTAAGAAAATTTGTCCTCTTTTCAAATTTTCCTTATATTTAGTCATTGTCGCACCCTGCTTGTGTGAACCATATAAATGACGTTGCACTGTGTTTTTCCTTCATCCTGCAACGATCCTTCATCATCACACTATACTCTTCTGCAGCCTGCGACGATTCCTATAGAAATTGTTGGAGTGACAGTCAACTTTCTTCTCTTTGCCCATATTTGTCATTACTTCTTGGGGTGAAATTTTAGTCTTGGTGAATCATTGGTTTGAATCTTTTAGCTTGAATTTGATTGTTTCTCAAGTATTGAGAGTCTTTTTCATAAGCTTTATAAGTTTTATCTTTTACTTATTATTGCAAGGGTATAATATCAAGGCTTTGTCCCTGAGTGCTTTCTATATAAGTTGTTATTGATTGTTTTTTGAGTTTTAGATTGATTTTTAAGTTTTGGATTGTTGTTGATTAGAAAACAATTTTTGTTTGCATTCAACAAATAGTTTTCTTATCTTTTCATTTTTGTTTGCATTACGAGTTTGGTTTGGGAAATAGTGTGGTGAGTGCATTGATCTTCTTAGACAACTCTTTATTTTTTGGATTACATCTTTTCTTTGATTTGAAAAGGAAAGGACTGGAGCTTATTCTTCTATTAGTAGTCTTTACAAGAAATCTTTCAAATATTTGTTGAAAAGAGAAAAGCTGGAAAATTTAGTAGTTTTGATTGTTTGGAATCAATATCATTCAAATATTCAGAAATTATTCTTTGTAACTTTTTGTATTTTGGAAAGAGAAACCTTCTCCCTATTGTAATTAGATTTCATCGAACAAAACGATTGCTTATTATCTCTTTTTGAATTTTATGGGATCAAGGTCAAATACATCATCAATTTCATTTCCTTTTCCCTTTTTGAGTAAGCAACAACCATTAAAATTCAACGTAATTTTAAATTATATCTAGCAACTTTTATTTTCTAGAAATTTTATAGACCAACATTAGCTAGGATAACACTTTTGAATAGGTTGTGAGGCACACTCTCCAAAGCATCAAAACACACAATAGTATGTTGTGATAGGGAGAGTTTAAAACCACTTGCTACATTTTGTCCTAGGAAGCCCTTCTAACACAAGGGTCAATCACGAGGTTGCATTAGGGCTGACATAGTTACTCACCCTGCTTTGTTGGTCTTAGTGTATATATTGCATGTACTATTGGGGGTCACTTGAGAAGAAAATATTGTGCCTACCTTCTCGTGTCAATTTCGGGCTTAGATACCCTGCCCTTGCACATGGATCGAATTGTCGAATGATTCCCCAAGAATCATTGTCGTAATTGGTAACCTTAGTGGTCTATCTCTTTAGAGTATTTACACTAGGTGACTATGGAGTGGAAAGTATTCACCATACCTGGAATCGACGTTGGACAGAATCACTCGGGATCCTTGGAGGGTATACCCACAATTATGTTTGGGAGATTGCACCAGGGTGTAAGTCCATTAAGCAGGTCGTCAACGTAAATTTTCCACCCGCTTTATCCCAGCCCCTTCTTGTCTTGATTTCGCAACATTGGATTTCATCACCAACTAGTGACTTTGAAATAAGAAGGTTTGTTTGCGTGTTTGATATCTATATTTTATTAGTGAGTGTTGTTTTTTTCTCTAGTTGGCCATAGATTTCTTTCATTCTTTATTTGGTGCAACCAACATTGGCCCTCACTGTTCACGTAGGATGCAAGGGTTACCTCTGGAAGATATAGAAGAATACACTCCTTTTCTTCCTAACTCACCAGAGGGTACTTATCCTGAAGGAGTAGTAAATAACGACGTGGCCTTTGATATTGGAAGTTCTACTCCATTGGAGGAATCAACACTTCATGTAAATCCATTATTGAGTGTTATACAATATCTACTTTTGCTCCGAATAAACTCATCAAGAGACGTTGTTGCTGAAGACTATACTAGAATACCTACTGGAACTTATGCAGAGTCTAGTGTAGACGATCCAACCTTATAGAGTGAATCGTTTAGAACTCCGGTTCATACTGTTGGAATTTTTAATCCTAGCTCAGTCCTTGTCCGTTCGTTGTGGAGGACTTCCTCAGAACACAATATTTTTGATAAACTAAGAACGAGTCCAAATAAACCTATGTCATCACATACACCTGTGACTTCTACTTCTTATAAAATACCTTTAGATCATTTTATCGGCACGACCAGTAATATTGTCATGGTTTCAGACCCATTGTTGGTTGGTTCTCATACAATTCTTCCCTTCCATCTCACTATCTATACCGTGGTCCCACAAGTTACGCCTATTTCTGCCGGAATTACGGTAATCACTCAAACTTTTATTAGAACAACACTTTTGCTTAGATCAAATCCATCACTTCCACCTGGGTATAACACTCTTAATACTTCTATTTCCAATCTTGCCTAGAGTCCATTCAGAGGGCCTAATATTTTTGTTCCTCATGAGTATAATGCTGCTAGCAGCTTTGTTCCTACACCTACCCAATTGTTGGATTACTAAAAGGGGGGGGGGGTGAATCAATAATAGAGAAATTTAATCCTTTTTAACCATATAATCCAAGTGTTATATCAATGTAGCATTATCATCCAATAAGTTGTTGGCATCCCAATATGTTTTTAACTTTTTATATCAAATAATAATCTATGTAGCTGCCTAACTGGGGTCGTACATTTTTCTGTTCTTCATGAGCAATTTTCGAAACGACAATTGTAAGTTTTCAGTTTTTCCTATTGTTTTTGTTTTCATGCTTCGTTCATGACTGAAAGCATGAAAACGAAGCATTGAAACTTATGACTGTATTTCCACTCTATTTGAGAAGTTTATGAAAGGAAAAATGTCTCCATAGTTTTTATTAATGAAGCCTTGTTCCTTGCTATGAAGTTTATTTTCTTTGTTTTGACTCCTTGAATGTCAAGCATGCTTATGGATTGTTATTTGGATAAAAAAAGGACCATTTAATTTAAAGCATTGATGTATTTTTGTGTGGTTCTTGGTCATACGCCCCCTTGTCACTAGACTTTGGTTTATAAGTCCCCCTCTCCCAAACTTTAAGACCGAACCCACTTTGTTGCACACTCATTTTTATTTTAATGCTCTGGTCGTGGCCTGTAATATATGAGAGGTGGCAATCCGATCACAGTCAGCCCATCATTTCGAAGCCTGGTCTTGGGTTTTACAACACTCCTCGCATTCATTTCAAACAATATCTATCTTTTCGTTGTGAATTTTTTGCTCGTATGCCATAAGCTGTTGATGATTTTTGGGCTTGGAGTATAGCTCTGGTCTACTCTTACAAAACCTCCATACACACTGTGTTTGGGTGATTTCCTCTCAATTTCCCATGGCCCTGGTTGTTAGGATCGAACCCAACGACACTCAGACCTTGATCCTATGCGATGATGCAAGGGAGGATCTCGAGGGTCACGGTTGGCTTGTTTTCCTTGAGAAGTTCCAGGGTTTCAACCTATAGACTGCTCAAGAATTCGCCCTCTCATTTGATGGATGTCGAGCTAAGGTGGGGGACATTCAACTTGAAGTCACAAAGGACTTTTTAAGCCAAGCAACAGGTCTCCTTGCGAGTGGGTAGAAGTGGTTCAAGAATGTTAAGGTAGAAGAGGTTCCATGGAGTCTTTTCTTTACATCTCGAAAGATCATTGGTTGTGACAAAGGTATGCCAGTGTCCCTATTAAAAACCCGATGGCATAGTTTTCTTGCAGTGGAAACAATTTGTGACATGTGAAGGCCGTTTTGGTTTTGTGTTCCTTTATCACCTGCGTCTGCTCATGAATTTCATAGGGTTTCCTTTAAACATGCCTTATTACCTATGGAGAAGCATGTATAAAATGGATAAGAGATATAAAAAGAAACATTTGGATTTAATCCTTTTCCACCATGGTTTGGTAAAAATCATGCTTGCACATCAATTGAAGTTGCAGAATGATGGCTGGGATTATTTTTTAACCTGAAATGGTTTTGCTAACCCCAATGCTGTAGAGGTCGACAAACCTGTGATTGAGGAAACCATAGTCTATCCTAGATCCTTCCCCTCATCTACCCAGGCCTGTGTTATGGCCACCCATAGTAAGCCTTTACCCGACCCAAAAGTTGCTGAGCAGGCCCATGAGCAAGTTGCACAGCCTAATGTCTCTGTCAAAAATGCAAACAAACTTGTAGGAAAGACGTCTAAAGGTGATATTGATTTGGGTTTTAAAAATAAGAGAGCTGGAAGGTTGATTTTGAGGAAGCTGCGAAACAAATAAAACCCTCATGTGAGCTCGATCAAGATGATCGAGATCCATGAGAGTTCTGATTCCGAGATTGATAGATTTCTTGCTGAAGAAGACCCTCTTTCTTTCCAAAAAAACCTCAATCAGTCTTACAACTTCGTAGATAATCTACTGCCTTGTCTGAAACATAGTGAAGGGTTTCTGGGTATTAAGTTGGGTAACAAATATACAGTCCATGTTGGGGACGTTCCGGTGCATAACCGTGGGTGTTCTCAAGGGACCATCGCACAGTCGCAATGTGAAACTTGCCTGTTCTGGATTGACAAGTATTACACTGATATACCTATTTTACAGTCACAGATTAAAGATCTTATTGATCAGGTCGACGCCTTAACAAATGAAAATCGTAGGCTCGAGTATGTCATTCAAAGACAAGGGAAACGAATGAAAACTACAGGGAATGTGATATTAAAAAATGTCGAGACTGCAACAACAATAATAAATTCCAAGATTATGTGATATGATTTGATTTTACAGTTAGAGGTAAGATTTCTTTTTATTTTAAAATAGTGTTATTCATTAAATAAATTAGATTATTTTTTTCATTGAATAAATTAGGTTTCATTACTAAAATAGACTAGCTACAAAATCAATAGATTCTGTAGCCAGTCTATTCTAATTCAAAATTTGCAAAATTATGGTTAAATATATATCTAAGTTTCTCTATTTTATCTTTTCTTTTCAGGATATCTAGGAGTTTATGGTGACCAAGTGATCTGAAGCATTTTTGGGGCTTGTTAGCCAAATCTATGATCTATTTTTGTATAAACAGGAATAAACTTTTTTTTAGCTTTTAAAAGATTTAGTGTGATCTTGGGGTGGTTATATCCCCCTTCTATTTTTGTAATCAATATCTGATCTTAGAAGATAAGACAGTTACCTTTCTGAAGGCTTTAAAAACTCATTTTTTTTGTAATCAAAACATCTTGGCCTGGGGCTGAAAGTGGACAACTTATACACGAATTTGGACAAAACATATGTTTACATCTCTGCTTTAGCTATCTGTAAATATTGTTTTCGTCTATGGTTTGTTTATCTTGATAATTCGATAATTGTTGATAGCTTTTGTCTTCACAAATTATTATGTCGTCAAGATAATTTCTTTTAATATAGTCCACATTTTGATGCTTCAGTTATTAAAAAATAGTGATCGCTCGTTCAATTCAAATGATAAGATTTATCTTTTAATTTTGTTGAATGATTAAAAGTAGGTTGTTACAGTTAGATTTATCTCATGTGTAATTGCTTGCAAGCACAAATATCAAAGTTATTATTTGCGTCTTATCGTTCTGTTATTAAAATCCAACAGTCAATATACTGTTTCACATTTATTCCGAACAACGTAAAGGTCCACTACAGGTTTATCTCTTGGACATACTGGATGGACATTTCATGATCATACAGACGTTGGATGCATGCTGATTAACTCATTAATAGGTTAGTTTATTTCTTTTATCGTTTGTTTGTTTTTGAAACCCTTATATTTGGTCTAGTTTTCACCGTCTACATATTCCCGTTTCATAGTATATTTTGATATTTAATCTTGTGGATAAATAAAGATAAAAACAAAAAATAGCTTATTTTTCTTTCTTTATCTATTTTCGTCAAAAGAGTCATCTGTTCATAGATTTTCGCGAGTTCAGATTAAAACTCATAACTTGTATATCTTGCACATAAATTAGATAAACAGATATGTATTGTAAACATTATTTCATAGATACGTTTGTACATATATACATCAAATAGTTAATTGTTAGTTTACTCTTTTTCTTTATTTTATTTCTTTTAGGACTGTTAGATTGGCCAACTGAGCCATTAAACCCGTCAGAGCAAGTCATACAAAACGACTTGGGTTATTTAGAAAACCCCGGACCAGACTCATTCTTCCAATTGACGGACGATCATTTTCTCCCGTCAACAAATGGCGCTAGAAGGAGGGCCAGACTGACAAGCTGGCCTTATAGGGGTCTTTGTTTTGAATTTAATTAATTTCCCATGTCTCCCCAAATCACTGTGTTGGAACATGATTTCCACTTCTCATTACCTAATATTCCCAATGAGACAATCTCTCGCTTGTTCAAACTCACCTTTGATGGTGGGGGGGATGTATTTGCAAAAGACCACCTTAACAAGTTTTGGTGCAAATGCATCAAGCATGATATTTCTGATTTAAAGGTTTTGTGCAGATTGTTTTCTTTTACTTTCAGGGGTTGGATTAAACATTGGTTTGAGTCTTTTCCAGCATATGACATTTTTGATTGGTTTCAGTTTGTAGGTGAATTTTTAGATCCTTTTGAAATCTATGATTACAATCAATTATGTGAAGAATTAGACTTTGCTAATCAATGGCGATTCATATTCAAAATGCTTTTCGACAAGACTCCATCATGTTCTTTGTAAATTTAATCTTGATGACATGTCATTTGTATTAAATCTCCTCTATGATGCTTGCATCCAGTCATATTCGATTGCAAATGATGAAGTAGTTACAAATACTATCACTTAATTGCAAGAAGAATTGTGTTCACAGGATGAGAGGGATCCATCCGAAAATGTTGAACAAGTAAGGGAGGTAGAATCTATTGAAAATGTTCTTACTGACAATCAAATTGGTTTTTCCTCTAAATCATTGTATTTACAGTTCTCGACCATTATGGAAGAAGATTCAATGTTGGGTCAAGGTGAATGTTCTCATTCTCCTAACTCTTGCTCTAATCAGTATTTAAATTCGGTTATTGAAGAAGACTTAGGTGATGAAAATGATCTTAAGCATTCTAACATTCCAATCAAACTGATTAGAGATGTAGATATGCAATTGGAAGAAGAAACCTTAAACCCTCATTTACAAATCATACCTTATCAATGTGAAAGATCAGATGTTTTCCATGAAAGTTTTGAATTATCTATCGTACAAGAGGCAAATTTAGATGATCATATTATGTTGAAGAATTTATCACCAAAACAGAGTGAAAGTTTTAAGGAAATTGAAGAGGAATGTCTTGAGAATACCATTGTTAAATATCATAGCTCAAGATATTCTTTTCATGTGCTTATTTCTAATTATTTTTACTCTTTATATCCCGATCTCTTCTTAGATTCTGGTAGATTTGATACTTTACCCACAATATCTTACTCTTTGCCACCACAATCCAATATTTTCGATATGCCAAAATTTGGTGAAACTAATTCCAAACATAATACTTATCAAGTCGGATTTGATGCTCTTTCACTTTCATCACTCGAATGGAAAAATGACATGTTGCAAGATGATTTTACACGATTTATTTTTTAAAAAGACAATGCACTTCATCCTTATGGAGATCGAATATTCTACATTGCATATTCGTTCTTTGATTAGTTTGAATTTTAATGTTTATGCTTCACATTTTGAAACGATCAATCTCATCAAAGGAAGCATTCAAACCAATAATCTAACTGATGTCATGAATCCTCTTATGATGTGTTCCCCATTGATATATCCATTTCATCAAAGTCATAGTTTGCATCCTAATTTTTATGACATGATCTTAGAATGGCTTGAAGATTCGTATCTAAAAAATCTTCATAATAAAGAAAAAGTTGTGCTTGCTTTGTTTCTACCTAAATATCTAGGAAGTAAGCATCACATGATTTTTTTATATCCTCCATATGAAGAAATTGATGGACACTTGGAGAATTGTCAGGAGGATGGGGCATTTCGGCTTTGGCAGATGGTTATGTCAGGCCCCATAATATTGACAAGTTTTCCAAACTTACTTATGTTCTTCCATGCCATTATGACCCATATCACGACCAAATTGAAGAATGGTTGGAGGATTCATACATCAAGAATTTTCAAAAGAATGGTAAGGTCGTGCTTGTTTTGTTTTTAAAAGAATATATAGGAGGTAAGCATGACATATTTCTTTTTCATCTACAAATACTACATTTTTTTATTCTGATTTTAAATTTTCTATGCCGTGCAGGATTGAAGATGCTCTTGTGGCTGCATTGGAAATACAATTTTACTTAGCATTTTGATCTATTTAGTAGTTAGAGTAGGTTTAGGACTAGGTTTTCATTTAGTTTTATTTATCAATATTTCTTTGTGTAATAATGCAGTTATGAACACAAGCGGACACACCAAGAGAACCATGATATGAATGTTGTCAGGAAGTCCACTTTAAATCTTTTTCTCTATGATTTTCATTGAATATTTCTTTTCAAAAATGTAGTATCATCATGAAAATTTTAAATGGAAAGTAAAGAGATAAGTAAATTTGAACTATCAATTCAACCCTGACCTAAGGTGCCACGAGTAGGACTGCATTGATCTTAATAAGGAGTTTTCTATTTTTAGTCTCTTTTATTTTTAATAATAATGCTTGGTCAAAGTAACATCTTATGCATCACTATCTTAAGAAAAGAACTTGCTCGCACATGATATTTTATATGATTTAG
>SNQJ01S0119310.1:49808-67720 GCA_010110895.2 Picea sitchensis
GGATGAACCCAGAAATGGGATTTACTTGAAGAAGTACTATGCTTAAACTATTTTTTGCATGAGTGCTTTGTATTTTTAGTGTATCATACTCTAGTGTGATTTTTTCATTTCTTGTTCCGCCTTTAAGTTGCTTACCTTGCATTTTTCTTGGTTTCCATATGTCGGTGTCTTCTCTACCCTATGTTAGCTTTGCTGGTGGTGATAGTCACAGTACTCAAAACCTAGCATCTGCTGCATGGAAAAGCTATGCACCTACGGATGAGTTGATCAGTCTACACGATGTTTTCCTTGGTCGTGTAACTAATAATATCGCATAATACAATACATTTATCGAGTTATTAACTGACACCATTTCATTTGGAATCCGTCATCTTATTATACAATTTGATTCACAACTAGTAGTGTTTAAATCGAGTACTGTTTATTCCATTCGAAGTCCTACATTGTTACGGGTATACTTAAGAATTATCATATTGGAAAGACATTTTGATTATATCGAGTATCAACATATTCCTAGATTTCTAAACACATTAACATATGCATTGGCCAATTATGTTTTAGACAGACAGTTGCGCCATTTATAAATCCAAACACACATTTTAAAAGACAAGTAAGCCGATAAGAACTTTATATTAATACATCAAAAGTTACAATAAAAAAGTGTTTGTCTTGAGACCGAAATGTCAAAATGGTGAAGCTCATGGCTTCATAGACATAAGAATCAAGGATTATGATTGCTATAACAAACGACTGCTCGTGCCACTCTATGGAGCATTCGACCAATTGATGTTGATACACCAATTGTATGGCGTTGGTAGCACCGAGGTAACTCATCCATCATGATGTCAAGGATGTTCATGGTTAATCCATCTAGGTTTTTTTCGATCTCCTCGAGATCCTTAGTAGCCACCCCTCAACCCACCATGATTCCTATCTCTCCCCGTCTCTGAATAGAATATGATCCTAGAGGACGATAAGGCACCACATACACATTGTTGAGAGCACTTGATTAGTCTTAGATAAATGCCAAAAACATTTTATAATTAAAATACAAAAAAAAACATATAATAAAAAAATTCTTCTTACCTATTTCTTCCCACTGAGATCCCTCAGGTAAAGCCAAGTCGGGGTCCCCATGGAAGTCGGTCCCAACATAAACATAGTCCTCAACCATAATTATTTGATCCCTTATCCACTAGAAGAAAGCTTGGTCATATTTGACGATTGGCACGCCACCATGACAAGCTATCAAATCCACCCATATTTTCATCTGAGGATCCTGTGGAGTGGGTATTCCCCAACCCACATGCTGTAGGCGTAAGACGAGACCCTCTCTAGGAAGAAGGATACCAAAATGGATCCATAGCCAAATTGTTTCAATTGACCGTTTCGACACTTTGTCAGTTATTTCTTCATGTTCTTCAAAATATCCTCGAACCAATTGAAGACCCAAGGCTCCATACACTCTATAGCATACTGGAAGTGTATTTGTAAAGCCACGTGGAGATCCACACTCCCTACCATCCAAGTGATTGTGTATAGGATAGTTCTCAAGGGTAAATCTAGAACATCCCTAATGGAAACCTTGCCACTATGATTTTTTGTACCTGGTGCGCAGTGATATGCAACATAATAGTCCATGGGTTCTCCACCACCTATGCTTCCCGATAGTGATACCTGAGAGCCTCGATGAGATAACCCCGTCAAAAATTAAATGTCATCAATATCCAAGGTAAGTGTATGCACACCCACATGAAATACTTTTGCATTGACGTCCTGCATGGGGACTAGGTACTCCAATAGCCTCGGTTGGGCTCTCATGCCCTGAATTTTGAAAAATTTGAGAAAACCACACTCCTCAGGTGCCATGATAGTGTTCGGGTCATTCCTGGCAAAGTAGTCTTCTTCCCTTTTCTCACGTTCCCTCCACTCGAGCATAATGACCGAGGAAAACTTGCCAAACAACATCAAAGGATGATTAGATTCATCAAAATTCAAAAGTTGGAAGTTTTCCTAACTTATTTTCTTTTTTCAAAATTTGAGTTGTGGTTGTTGTAGGGGCTCTCTTTTACACAGAGAGGCTACATCAAACCCTGGTTTTGGAACCCCTGCGATGATTTGGGATCATCACAGTTCACGATAGCGTGAGCCTGTGACGATCTCAAAGCGTAATAACGCCTAAAAAATCGCCCTTAACTAAAAAATGAACCATTAAAACTGAAATTTTCAACATGAAAAGAGAAAGGGGAAGGAGAACACCTTTTTGACATAAGCGGTTCGAGAAATGGTCCACCAGGCGCTCCAGAATCGTCGATTGAAATTTGGAAGAAAATGAGGGGTTTTGGCACTATTTGGGTGAAATTGAAAAATGAAATGGTAAATGAATTATTTTGACCTATGATATTCACTTTTTGCCATTTTTATTGCAAATTAAATTAATTTTTGAATATTTTTACCTATGCCCTAAGCCTAATGAACTTTGCAAGGTGTCTCTATTATAGATTGAGAGATCTAAGGACAGTACGTTTGACATGGATCCTCCATTTTTGGTCGTTTTTGTGTGTTTTTCTTATGTACATATACTTTTAGGGTTTTTTAGGAAAAACTCCGAGTACAGTCTTAATTCTTTCTCATGCTCGTGAAACCATGAGAATGTAATCAAGTAACATTTTATCGCTTTTTCAAACTCGCATTGGTAACACGAAAAAATGAACCCTATGGAGTATCCTTTAAGCTCTTTTCAAGCTCCCTAACCATGAAAATATAGTTGAGCGACCTTGTTCTTTTCACGCTCGTAAAAGTATTTGAAGAAAACGTCTAATGAGCGATAGATTATCTCTTTTTCGGTCTCTTCAGACTAACTTACAAAAAATGACATTTTGGAGTTTTCTTTAAGTGTTTTTTAGACTCTCTAAACATGAAAAACCCTCGAGTTTTATTTCTTTCGACTCGTAAAACAAGCATCGAAAGACCCATATGGGACCAAACCACTCCTTCTTGGTGTTCGTTAAAAATACTACGAGGGACTCATCCGAAGGATGAGCTTACATTACAAGCATATATTATCCCCCTCAAGCTTGCGTAAAAATAAATAGGTACTCGCCAGAAGTGGTGGGGGGAAATTGGGAAAGAAATTTATATATGTATCTGTGTTAGTGGCAGTAAGTCGCTCTTGAACATGACACCCCTCTTCATCACTGTATCTAGGTTGGGAAATCCATTTGTCTCTCGTTTGACCATCCACAAGTCCATATGTTGGGTCCTCCTTGAGTCAATGTTGCCAAGACAATTTTCGTGTCGTTCATATGTTTAATAGAATTCCAACCTAAACAAGCCTTCTATCGAGTTAGCCATTTGCAGTATTTAAAATTTCTACCATGTCGGCGTTCCCTGAGTCAGTTCCGAATCACTTCATACTCTGATCAACTTCAAATCTGTTACACATTTCATGTCATTGATGGGGGATAAATTAAGGCCCTCCTGTGATGAGTCTTTTCTTATCGACTTCAACTCATTATTCGGGAACAAGACTTAGAAATCATTTAGTACCTTGGAACTTGCATGCCTCAATAGTAGGTCTCCTCACTTTCAACAGTGGGTTCACATCATTGACCCCTGATTGGACGATTCCATCAAGTGTTGGACTTCAAATAATTCATTCACATTCGTTGGATTGTACTAGAGTACTTTGGGAGTCATTGACATCAATGGTGATTTCCCTCACACTTGTTAATGGTTTTCATTAATGACCGGTAATCAAGTGGTTTCTACCATGTTCGACTTCGACACTTGTAATCACATGGCTAGATTCGTACTTCAGGGATGATGGAAATGAAGACCATGGATCTCACCATATCGGTCTAGGTTGCGATGGAGTATTCATGAGTTTGTACTGACACATAGATCCATTGTGTATGTCTCGTGGCTATTGTTGGGCCCGTGATATGACTGATTTTATGGCATTAATTAGATCATTTTTTCCGAATATGTATATGCGTTTTACTATTTTGAAGCATTTTTGAAGAGCTTTTGTGTCAGATTGCTATGATTCACACCAGGTATGCATAATTCATGTTTTGTGATGATTTTGAAAATAAATCAACATGTTTTTATGATTCCAAGAAACTAATTCGCGTTTTGTATGTCACAGGGAAAAATCGCAGCTTGTTTTTGCATCCGGTACTCCATCCGGCATTTAGTCCGGTACTCCATTCGACACTTTGTCCGACACTTTGTCCTGCATAAAAACCATGGGCGATTTGGCGGTTAGCATATCGATGGCCAACAATGGGCGAATCAGAGACATGGGTTTTTCTCTTGCTCGTGGTCTCCAACTACTAAACCCTTGACAACTCTATTTGGGTTGTTATGTTGGGCGATTATTGGATTGCCTCATTTCTAAAAGCCACCGGTAGTTAGGGAATATTAAATGTGATTTGTTGTTTTTAGAGAGGGTTGAACCTTCCAGTGGTCGAGCACTCATCTTGTAAAAACTATAAATACCACCTCAGTGGTCAGACAATTGTTAAGTAGAGTGTTAGAGGGAAAAAAGACAATTTAGCTCTGTTTTCCTATTTTCATTTTGTCAAAACTGTGTAAAGACTGCGTTTTTGGTTTTAATGGTGAATTCATGTTGTTGAAGCTCATGGTTCGCCTTTGAAGAGTAACCACGACTTGCTAGGGGGCCCACCAACAGTCTTGGTGGATATCCAATTAGTTTTCTTATGAATTGAATTACGTAGTTGTCTTTTTATTCATTTATGTACATGAATTGTCATTTTGCTTTCTTATTGTATAAATTGTTGTTTATGATTTAATTGTCTTATTTCAGTTTTGCAGGTTATTATGAAGGATCGTGTTAGTATACAATGATTTGTTAGTTGATAGGAAACAAGCTTGCAATATTAGATACTAACCACGTGTGTAACTAGGTGATAAATTAAGTTTTCTTTATGCTGAAATAGATGATAAAAACATAGTTTTTAATTCATGATTTCTTTGACAGGGTTTCGGTGGATGGATAGTCATTAGCCTTTAGTTTTCAATTCTAGTTTGCCTATCTAGTTGCTATTTAGCTTTATTTATTTAATTTGTCATTTAGGTTGGTCATTTGCTTACTTGTCATATGCTGAAATAGTGTTTAATTTCTATTTATGAGTATTTCCTCTTTTTGCAATTTGAATTGTTAAAATATAACTAGTTTAGTTTACTTCATGCAATTTGTTTCTTAGATCTAGGTTGCAATTTTAATTCGTAGTTAATTATTGAGTTTAGTATAGTATGAATTTGCTTAATTAGTATAGAATGCAATTGAATTTACTAGAATAGTATCTTTAAACTGTTGATGATTAATGCATGATCAATAATCACATGGATATGCAGGATAGTTGATGTTGTTTCTATAATGGCTAAGTTTTCACTGGATTGCCTAATTCACACTTTTCACTTTTCTATCATAGTCAATATCGAGTTTATCCCTCTTGAATTATATTTCATTGTTAAATGTCATCCTGATATTATAAGACACTGGAGACATAACCATCAACACTATAATTGAGTTTTCTTGCTTTCATAGATTCGAAGATAGTTTCTTGCTTTCATAGATTAGAAGATAGTTTCCTTTCTTTCATAGATTAGAAGATAATTTCCTTGTTTTTGTAGGATACATAGTCTTATTTCTTTGGTAGATTAAAGAGTAGTTTGCCTATCATAGATTAAAGATTAGTTGTTAATTCCTCTTGCTTTCAATTTAGTAAATTTCCTTTCATAAATTAGAAGTAGTTGTGAAGCTTAATTTAAGAATAGAGTTCACTTGTTTCTTATCTTAATTAGTTGCTTATTGAGTAATCTTAATTAGTTTACTTGCTATAGAAGTTATCATAGGTTAGTTAGTTATTTTCTTGCTTGTTTACTTGCTTTAATAGGGTAGTTGCTTGCTTGTTTACTTGCTTTAATAGAGTAGTTGCTTTCTTGTCTATTTACTTGCTTTCATAGGATAGTTGCTTATTGAATTTGAGTAGGTTAGTTAAAGTAGTTTGTTGTTGCTATTTCTTATTAGGTAGATAGTTTGTTTTTGCTTATTGTCATGATTTAGATAGTTTGATTTAAGTATGGTTTTCATTTTCCTTCTTAAGACTATCCATTGATCCTTTGCGCAAAAGTTACTTAAGGTACATAGTTTAAGTTTCTTAGTAGGGTTTTCTCATTAATAATCTTTGCTTGAATAGATTAGCCCTTAGATAGCCACTTCCTTAGTCAGACTATACTACCTCCAATCCTTCTACCTTGGCATATATATTGCTACAACTCTAAGTTTACTTACCCCGAGTTGACAATTTAATTGAGGGTTTTAGTGTGCTTTTAGTGCATATAGTACACCCATCATTTTTGGCGCCATTGCCGGGGGAGTTGTCTCAAGGTAGGAAATAGTTAGGAAATAGATCATTTTTAAAACCTTAGCATTAGATTGGTGGCGAGGGAACTTTAAGACGAGAGGTAAGAACCTGTGCATCTGCTATTGCAGGCTCCCCCAAACCCAATGGTAGTTTTTTCTTTTTGTTTTTTTTTTTCTTTCATGAACAGACCTAGAGACCCAAAAGGTAGATACATTAAATCTAAATTAGATCTTTCAACCAAGGTTCCTTTCGACCTTTTATGGGGAAGGAAAATTCCACTCATAAATTCCGCAGATCGATATTGAAAAATAGGAGCTAGATCAACCCAAAGAGCTAAAGTAGTCTATGAAGAAACTAAGACAGGGAGCACTATAAAACAAAAAATTGAAGCATCAGTAATAGTGGAACAAGAGGAAATACCACTCCAACCTTCCACAAAACCAAAAAATACAACCTTTGCTTTTACACCACCACCGGGAGATCCTAAATTTGAAGAAATCATAGACCCTGAATAGGTGAATATTTTGTTTTGTAGTTCAGCCAACGTAATTATCTCTCAAATTGACACAGAAACTTTGGCACCAATAATATCAACAGGCTTGAGTAGAGTCCCAGACATCCAATCAGTAGGAAGACCTTTCCATCAAAAGGGAACCTTGTTCTTTTCAAAAATAAAACCACCTAGGTACTCTCTTTTTGGAAACCAAACCAATATGGATTATTAGGGGGATCACAACAATGTAAGACACGGGGAGGAAGAAGAAATTGGAAACCAAACCGAAACTACCTTCGGGTTTCCAATTTTGGACACCACCCCAAATGTCAATATGAAAAATGTTCCTCTCTTAGCACTGCCCACCTTTTATAGTAAAAGAAGTGAAGATCCAGATACCTTCCTATTTGAATTTGACATCTTGTGTAGAAGCTACAACTACTTATAGGATTCCCAGAAACTAAAACTCTTTCCTTCCACCCTTAAGGACTCTGGACTAAGATGGTTCATGGGGTTGGGAGAATACAAAATTAGGTCTTGGGAAGCCATGAAAGATATATTTATTAAGAAGTACCAATACTAATGCAAGACCAAGGAGTCTCATAATGACATCTTTAAAATCCAACAGTTAGAAGATGAGAATCTTTAGGACTATATGGAACGGTTTTCATACATCTCCCAAAAGTCAAAATACCATGACCTCCTAGAGGATGTAGTTAAGGATCTTTTCCTTAAGGGGATTTCAGAATAATACCTAGAGATGCTTAACCTGATGGAATTGGGTGACATCTCTCGTAAACCATTTTCCTAAATATGTGAAATGTGTAAGAATTACTCAAGGAGTAGAGCTAAAATAGGAAAGAATGTTTGGGACCCTTACAATAGAAACTTAAAACCAGTTAGTTCAGGTGGTATCACAAGAACAGAGATAGGGAACCTTTTAGAAAACTTCAAGACATATATCTTAAGCACAATAGGTTCCCAGTTGGACACCCTAAAAATAAAAAATAAACAGGAGGAGGAAAATGCATCAATGAGCATATATTTCCTAAGATGTAGGAGGAATAATTCCTCAAGGGAATGCCCATTAGATGACATTTCAATTTGTGGCTTCTGCACAAAAGAACATTCAACTGAGAAATGTCCATCATTTCCTGGTTTATTATCCATCTATAGGAGTGGGGATCTTGGGGAGTCCTCTTATGCACCTAGGAGGCCATGGAAGCCGATGAACCAACCCACATACCCAGATCTACAATCTCAAGTTCCACTCTATTATCAACAACAAAAAGAGTGGAACTCACCATGTTGGAAAAACTGGTCTACTCAGTACCAACATCCTTGGCTTCAAGGATGGAGAGGAGGGCAGAACCAAGGAAACCCTCAAGCTCCACCTGTCCCTATGTCCAACCATCCTTACCATCAGTTTCCACCAAACACTCTGCAAATTCTGCCAGGTTTTGTTCCACCACCTTTACCTCCTATTCCACAACAACAACCACTAAAATATCAGAATGCAAGCTCCCTAAGATAGACACTATTACCGACACAACCAATGCAAAATCCCAATAATAATCCCCCTCAACCTCTTCACAATGTTGAGATGCAGACCTTCCTGACATATGTCATTACTCCTATTCCATTACAGGAGATTCAACTAAGATCGAGAAAAGTTCTGGATAGGTAGAGACCTTCATTAGTCATCCAGGAAGAAGAAGAAGAAGAAACCACCAAACAACCCATGCATGACACTAGGTGGGAATATGTTATTATTCCTAAGGACCAAGAACCCAAGCTTCCCCAAAATGAACCTTCACAAATTACGAAGGCCCCTCCTTATCCATACAGATTAATAATCGAGAAACCTACCACCCGACCAGAATTTGACATCTTGAATGAATTGAAGAATATTTGTGTCAAGATTCCCTTGCTTCAAGCCATTAAGGATATTCCAATCTACATTAAGGTAGTCAAAGAATTGTGTATTAATAAGCCAAGTAGGAAGCAGGAGGACCCTCCTACAATACATTTGATAGGATAACTTTCTGAGTACATATTAGAGAAACCAAAGCTAGAAAAATATGGGAACCCTGGAAACCCCGTAGTGACCATAAACATTAATGAGGTTTCCATTGGAAATACTCTCATAGACCTAGGGGAAACCATCAATGTTATGACCGCTACTACCTTGGATAATTTACAGTTAAAACCTCTTCTTAGACCTACCCCAACCATTTTGGAATTAGCAGATAAAACTAGGGTTATACCTGAAGGAATTTTGGATGACATCATAGTTACTTTAGCCTCATGGGAGTACCTAGTATAATTCCTTGTTATCCACTCAAAGGATCCTACCAAAGTCCATCCCCTCATTTTGGGAATACCTTGGTTAGCCACAACCAATGCATTTATTGGCTATAGAGAGGGAGAAATGACCATCTCAAATGGACTTTCTATCCATAAGCTCACCATATACCCTCCATCCCAACCTATCATGGAGAATCTATGGTGGCTGGAGTGTCCATACGAAAATGAGGAATGGAAAGAACCCATATTTCTAAGTGACCATACATGGGCACTTCAGGAGCACACAATGGAAAATGTACTAAACCGGTTCATTTCTGCTATCACATGTGTTGATTTTCCACAATATTTTCCCCAAGTTGAGTACATATTTTGGGAAGAATTTCAGGAAAAATTGGACCCATCCATTTTGTCTTCAACATCTTTTATCTTCGAGATAAAAAAGTCTACCACATCTTATACTATGCCCTACGAGATTAGTCCATGGAAAGTTTTACATATAAACTCCGGGCTAGATACAGACCAACAAAAATAGTTAGTAAGTATACTTAAAGAACAATCAAGAGCATTCACCTGGGAATATACTGACATGAAGGGTATACACCCTGAAACATGCATCCATCACATATATACCCAGGGTGAAGTAACGCTTGTTAGGCAACCCCAGAGAAGGATGAACCCAACACTCAAAGATATAGTAAAAGAGGAGATCCAAAAGTTATTAAATGTCGAATTTATTTATCCCATCTTTGACAGTAAGTGGGTATCCCCGCTTGTAGTGGTTCCAAACAAAGTGACCGGGAAATGGATAATTTGTGTTGATTTCCGGGAACTCAACAAAGCCACTCTGAAGGATTACTTTCCTCTTCCTTTCATCGACCAAGTTCTGGATACCTTGTCTGGAAAGAAGTATTTCTCCTTTTTATATGGGTACAACGAGTACAATCAAATTCTCATAGCACCCGAGGACCATGACAATACCACCTTTACTTGTCCTTGGGGAACCTATTCCTATAGGGTTTTACCATTTGGATTGTGTAATTCTCCTGCCACATTTCAATGAGCAGTACTAGGGATATTTGCTAATCTTATTAATGACTATGTGGAGGTCTACATCGATGAATTCATAGTTTATGGAAACACTTACCAGGAAGCCTTAGACAACTTAGAAAAGGTCCTTATCAGATGCCAAGAAATGAACCTATCTCCAATTCATGAAAAATGTAAAATGTTTTTAACTGAAGGAGTGGTTCTAGGAAATCATGTTTCATCTTAAGGGATAAAAGTTGATCCTGCAAAGATTGAGGTCATCATCAGACTTCCACCCCCCAATACTTAGAAAGAGGTGAGAATATTTCTTGGACATGCCATATACTACCGACGGTTTATTGAAAATTTTACAAAGATTGCTGCACCTATATTTGGATTGTTAATAAAGGATGTTGATTTTGTTTGGACTGAGCAGTGTTAAACTGCCTTTGAAACCCTGAAATCTAAGTTGTCTGTGGCACCAGTTCTTAGAGGGCCCAATTGGAATCTCCCATTTCACATATCTACTGATGCCTCTAACACTGCAATATGATTTGTATTAGAGAAGAAAGAGGACCAACAATCCTATGCCATTTATTTTGTGAGCAAGAACTTGTCCCCTACCGAGTTAAACTACACAGTTACCGAGAAGGAATTCTTGGCAGTAGTTTATGCTATCAATAAGTTTTGTCATTACATTACATGTTAGGAAGTATTTTTACATACAGATAATTCCGCCATTATATTTCTCATGAATAAACCCATAACTAATGGCCGAGTGACTAGGTGGCTCCTGCTATTGCAAGAGTTTAACATCACCGTGCTTGATCGACCAGGAAAGGATAATTTGGTAGCTAATTTTCTTTCACGAATAAAAAATGAGGATGATAATATCCCTGTAGATGATAGTTTCCCAGATGAGAACCTTTTTTACCTCTCTGCAAATACCTTGTGGTTTGCGTATATGGAAAACTATCTGGCTACTAGGAAGTTACCGTCTCATTTGTCAACTCATGAAAAGCGTAAAATTATTACGCAAAGTGATAATTACTCTTGGGTTGGTCATGAAATTTTTCGCACAGGTCTTGATTTGATTATTCGTAGATGTGTCCGAGAGGACAAGGTACCAGAAATACTACGAAGTTGTCATGATGTACCATGTGGTGGCCATTTTTCTGACAAACATACAACATATAAGGTGTTACATTCAAGTATTATTGGCCTAGAATTTTCAAAGATGTTGCCAAGTATGTGAGGAGTTGTGATAGTTACCAAAGGATAGGAAGGCCTACGTCAGCTGGTGAAATTCCCTTGCGTGCCCAAGTTATGATAGAACCCTTCGAAAAATGGGCCCTTGACTTTGTAGGACCAATTTTACCCACGTACCGTAAGAAGAACTATATTTTGGTTTGTACAGACCATGCCACCAAGTGGGTAGAGGAAAAAGCCTTATTCAGGGAAACACAAAATTCTGTTGTCGAATTCATTTACGAAGACATATTTACCCGCTTTGGTGTCCCTCGTTAAATTGTTACAGACCAAGGCACTCAATTCACTTCCAAGCTGATGAGAGAGATAACAGAGAAATATGGGATTAAACACTGTAAATCTTCTCCATATCACCCGCAAGATAATGGTCAAATAGAATCTACAAAACAAAGTTCTAGAAGCTATCTTAACCAAGAATGTTCAAGTACATCACCGGGATTGGGATGATAGGCTTCCAGAGGCCTTGTGGGCTTACCAAACCACCTGGAGAAACACCACCGGACACACCCCTTATGAGCTAGCGTATAGGAAACAAGTAATTCTACCAATAGAATTCCAAGTAAGGACCTTCTGTATTGCTGTAGAATTGGGATTAAAATTAGATAAGGCTCAGAATAAATGATCCCTACAATTGAATGATTTGGATGAGATCAGACAAGATTCCATCCAACAAACAATATTAGTCCAAAACTAGAGGAGCAAGTGGCATGAAAAGTTTATTAAGAAGAAACACTTCCAACTTGGTGATTGGGCTCTGTTGTTTGATTCTCGATTTAAAACCTTCAAAGGCAAACTCACCACCTGGTGGTTGTTCCCTTACAAGGTAGTCATTGTATATGACAATGGAGCTATGAAAATAAAAAAAAAATGACGATGGACAAGTCTCCTTTGTAGTAAATGGACACCGACTCAAATTTTATCATAAGCCCATTTCCAAAGAGGATTTTCTAAAAGTCATGTCAACTGACAATGCATTGGCCTTAGTAGATGGGGAAGTCCCCCCTTGTTCTTGATTTTTTTTTGAAATTTCTACTGTACATATGTAAATAATTTTGAATTTTGTTGTTAAACAATTCTAGAGATTTCTGTAGGTATTTATTTCACTAGGAGTAGACAGTTTCAAGGAAATATAAAAGAAGGATTTTCTTCAAAACATTGTTACACTTGAACCTTGTTGTCTACTAAGCATCAAATGAATATTGACTTGCTGTAATTAGCCATATTTTTGCAAATATGTTCATCTTCACTTTTCCTTAAGGCATTCTAAAAAGTAGTTTCTCTTGAAAATATTCACCACTGTATAAGGAAGTGATACCGTAACCATCAAGCTTAGAGGTCTCTTGTACAGTTTTCCCAAGAAACCTAAGTAAGTGAGTAAAGTATCTTTATTAAAGAGTAACAAGAAGGTCTAATTATCGATTAGTCATGGAAACATCACAATAACTTACAAAAGAAGAAAGTGAGTTGAGCCTAGAGATACCTTTCTGTTCTTTCTCAATGGTACCATCCACTACACACTAAATAACTTTATTATATCATATCTTTATATAGGTCACGTCTGCTTAAGTACCCCTTACATCAAGACAATCACTAAGGAATATAACGGAAATTCATCCTCTACCATAAATACCATCCCAATTGAAAAAAAGAAGAAGAGAAAAAAGTTGTTTTCAGAGCTGCCCCCCCTTCTTCTTGCATAAAGCAATCTTATACTAAAATCTTAAAATATGGAGGGCCAGTCTCTAAGGGTGTAAGAGGCTAACCTGTCGGGATACTGAACAATTTTGCTGGCAGCGGGTACCAACCTGTGGTATGACTAGGTAAACCTGTCGGGGTACTGAACAGGCTTGCTGGTAGCGGGGCATTCTACCTAGCAAGGATGGTAATCTAGCAAAAAATAAATAATAAATTTAAACTTGTCCTGATGTATGACATTTCTTGTAGACAAAGCTGACATGAGGTATGTATGGTTAAGATAAGGTTAATGAAATATATAAACTTGCCATTGGGAACTAACTCTGAGACTATATTGAAACTCTCTTGCCTACCTCTTCTTATCTATATATAGGATCTCTTATCCTATAGGTGGGGCCATCTTCTAACCATCTCGTCAGACCAATTTGTGAAATTTATCTTTACACTTTACAAACTGTAAATCTTCAGCTATCGGGAGAACTGAATGGTTTCCTATAATTTTGATTGTGAGGTGTCACAATACTTAGGTGTGGGGGAGGGGTTCATGAGTTGACAAATGATCATTTCCTAGAGAAGTAAATCTTTGTAAAATTTTTCTGTATTATTTTCATGATACAGGTTATTACATCAGCAATCATTTTATTTTGAGGTGCTAAATCTCCTGTGTGCTATAAATTGTTTTACATATACTTAACATACCACTTTATTGGTTCATTTTCGTTACACGTTGTTCATTGTAGGTTTGAAATTACATGTTCTATGCAAGTGGACTGAGTGAGCATGGTGGAAAAATCAACAACAATGGAACATTCTGCCTCTGCTCTTAATCACTGTGACTGTCAAAAACATTTCAATATTGCAGGCTATCCATTACAGGAGGTAAATATGTATTTAACACAGAGGTGCCGTATGAAGTGTCGTATGAGGTGCCGAATGAAGTGCCATATGAATTTACACACCAGTAACTGTCCACAATTTCAGGTAACCAGGAATCAATGACATTTAATTGAATTGGTTGAAGGCAATCAAGATTGAGGATGAAAACTTTAGACATTTTCATGATCAAATGTCCAAGTCAAAATACTTGGACATTGATCTAACTTCACATCATTAATATTGCCCCCCCAAAAATGTGATTTTGAATTAGAAATTTCTCACACATGGCAACTCGTGTGTGCATGTGTGCAACCAATTCCACCCTAGGCACATTCAAAAATGGGATTGGGTTCCCTATTATCCCAATTCACCTCTTCCATTTTCATTTGCCCCTGTTTTAAGAATGCGCTCAACCTCTATATTTTGTTCCTATGTTCAAATTGAGCTCGACCTTTTCTCAATTCGTGCCATTCCTTGACCTGATTGGACCCTCTCTTGGTGAATTTCACCTCTGTTCATTTATTCACATCATCAATATGCCCAATAGGTATGAACCCTCTTCCTACGCATACCTTTTTTCCATTCTTGAGTTTTCATAGTGCAGGGAGGTGTTTTTGCACGCAGGTTGGGGGCCATTTTTATCCCACTTGCAGGGCCACGATGATGACATCTCAATGAAATTCGCCCTCGGTCTTTATGGGAAGACAATGCACATAGGGTCTCTCACCTTTGGGGTCTCAGAGGAATCCATAGCTGCAACCACGAAGCTTCCAAGAGTGGGAGATAGATGGTTTAAAAGCCACCAACTGTTGTGCTCAAGCTATAGTAGGGTTTTTAAGCTAGAATTCTAGAACATCTTTGGAGCTAAAGGATACTCCAAGGAGTGGATAAAAGAGTAACTGATCAACCCTCTCACAGTCATCACCAGATTGATCACATGTGAAGGTAGATATTCCACCTTTAAAGTTTGTCATTTTAGATTGTTAGCTCACTTTCAGTTCAATAAACCATTGAATTTCCCCTTCTACTTTTTAAAGAGCTTGGAGAATATTTCCTCTGACCAAGTGAGAAAGAATGTAACCAACCCCCACAACAACCTCTTTCATGATGGCCTAATCAAACTCCTTGTTCTAGCCGAATTAGAAAAACAGGGGCAAAATTGGGATGCATTCATTTATCAATTTGCAAACCCTCACTTAACAATCAAGGCCAACAAAAAGACACTTGGCCTAAGGAGTATTTCTCCATCCAAACCCCACTCTCCAAGAACTCCAAATCCTCCTTCACAAGCCATTTATTTACTGGAACAATTCAAGAAGCTTGTTGAAACCCCCGCATCCTCATCGGGTAAAAAAACCAAGAAGCCTATTGTTAACCCCCCGATACCTTCAATATCTCTTGATCCTACACCCAAAAATATCCAAGAGGTAATTCAACAAGACTTTCCTACAATTCCCACCAATAGGAGAGGAGCTAATCGATTCAATAGTGGACCCTTTTGAAAGAGTACCCAGAGCACAAGAGGAAAACCTTATGAAAAACCCCTGACTACTTTGGATCCTATCCAAGTGTCCTCCGATCTCGAGAGTCCTCACAAAAGACTTAGGGAAGTGACCGTAGATGAATTGAAGCCGCAAAGAAAGACAAAATCTGAACCTACTTCTCCTCATCAAACCCCTATTACGCCTACCTCACTGATGCCTACCCCAGATCCTAAGAATGACAGACACTCTTCATCTTTCAAAGGATCTAAGCCTTCCTCTAAAATAATTGATTCTGCTCCAACCATTGAGAAGCTACAAAAAGATAATTTTCAGCCGCTGCAACAGTTGGAAGATAGGAAGACTATGGACACACATCTTCACCATGATAATGCAGTCCTCCAAGCAAAGGTGAATTCCCTTCAAAGTTTGGTTGATGAGATGACCAAATCCAACCGCAACCTCAGAGCACAATTGAAGCAACACAATAGGCATAAGTCAAAATCTTCACGACAAGAAGGAGAAGCTTCTAAAGCTAATCCTCCTCGGCAAGCTTAGTCATGAGGGGCGATTTTTTTTTTTTTTTGCAGTGGGACTTGCAAAATCTTAGTTGTGGGGGTAAAGTTGGGCCCATGATATGACTGATTTTATGACGTTAATTAGATCCTTTTTGCCAACTATGTATATGCGTTTCTTTGTTTTGAAGAGTTTTTGAAGAGATTTTGTGTCAGATCTCTATGATTCACACCAGGTATGCATAATTCATGTTTTATGATGATTTTGAGTATAAATCAGCATGTTTTTATGATTCCAATAAGCTAATTCACGTTTTGTATGTCACAGGGAAAAATCACAGCTTGTTTTTGCATTCGACACTCCGTCCAGTACTCCATCCGACACTCAGTCCAGTACTCCATCTGACACTTTGTCTTGCAAAAAAAACATGGGCAATTTGGCGGTTAGCATATCAACGACCAACGATGGGCGAATCCGAGACATGGTTTTTTCTCGTGCTCATGGCCTCCAACTACTGAACTCTTGACAACTCGATTTGGGTTGTTATGTTGGGCGATTATTGGCTCGCCTCATTTCTAGAAGCTACCGATAGTTAGGACATCTTAAATGCGATTTGTTGTTTTTAGAGAGGGTTGACCCTTCCAGTGGTCGACCTCTCAGCTTGTTAAAACTTTAAATACCACCTCAGTGGTAATAAAATTGTTAAGTAGAGTGTTAGAGAGAAAAACGACAATTTAGCTCTGTTTTCGTATTTTCATTTTGCCAAAACTGTGTAAAGACTGTGTTTTTGGTTTTAATGGTGAATTTGTGTTGTTGAAGCTCGTGGTTCACCTTTGAAGAGTAACCACAACTCCCTGGGGGCCCACCAATAGTCTGGGTGGATATCCAATTAGTTTTCTTATGAATTGAATAGCGTAGTTGTCTTTTTATTCATTTTCTGTACATGAATTGTCATTTTTCTTTCTTATTGTATAAATTGTTGTTTATGATTTAATTGTCTTAGTTCAGTTTTGCAGGTTATTATGAAGGATCGTGTTAGTATACAATGATTTGTTAGTTGATAGGAAACAAGATTGCAAGCTTAGATACTAACCATGTGTGTAACTAGGTGAAAAATTAAGTTTTCTTTATGCTGAAATAGATGATAAAAACAGAGTTTAAAACAAAGTTTTTAATTCATGATTTCTTTGACAAGGTTTCGATGGATGGATAGTCATTAGCCTTTAATTTTCAATTCTAGTTTGCCTATCTAGTTTCTATTTAGTTTTATTGATTTAATTTTTCATTTAGGTTGTTCATTTGCTTACTTGTCATATGCTGAAATATTGTTTAATTTCTGTTTATGAGTATTTCCTCTTTTTGCAATTTGAATTGTTAAAATAGAACTAGTTTAGTTTACTTCATGCAATTTCTTTCTTAGATCTAGGTTGCAATTTTAATTCGTATTTAATTATTGAGTTTAGTATAGTATGAATTTGCTTAATTAGTATAGAATGCAATTGAACTTACTAGAATAATATCTTTATACTGTTGATGATTAATGCATGATCAATAATCACATGGATATGCAGGATAGTTGATGTTGTTCCTATAATGGCTAAATTTTCACTGGATTGCCTAATTCACACTTTTCACTTTGCTATCGAAGTCAATATCGAGTTTATTCCTATTGAATTATCTTTCATTGTTAAATTCCATTGTGATATTATAAGACACCGGAGACATAACCATCAACACTATATTTGAGTTTTCTTGCTTTCATAGATTAAAATATAGTTTCTTGCTTTCATAGATTAGAAGATAGTTTCCTTGCTTTCATAGATTAGAAGATAATTTACTTGCTTTTGTAGGATA
>SNQJ01S0119313.1:0-27368 GCA_010110895.2 Picea sitchensis
ACTCTTCAAATAGAGCCTTAATTGCTTCACAATCCTTGCACAATAAGAGGTTAGAAAATATAGTGCCACCTACAAGCAAGACTCACATGAACAATTAGTTAAACAAAACAAATTGCTATTTGAAAACCCTACCAATAGATAAATAATAGGAAGACTAATCAAACAAGCTTAGTACTCCTATCCATGTAAGTAATAATACTTCTAAAAATGGCCAAATTTTAAACCAAAATACAAAAGCTTAAATTATTAAACAACATCACCTCATTTACAAGCATCCACACATTAGCACACTACACCAATATTGACCTCCAAAGTCTTGATTTTATTCCAAAATGAAAGAGTATTACAACAATAGCACAATAGGCTTTTCTTCTCAAGCTCCAACTAACTAAACAAGGAGGAGAGATCTCTTATTTATACAACAAAGGGTGATGATTCCTGTTATCCCCGATATCTAGGGATAACTAGGAGATCATGTCTCGAGGCCCACATGGTCCTAGACATGGAATACCGAGAGCGAGATTGACTTAAGCATGGCCCTGAAGGGCCCATATTTTTCTTCTTCGTCAGATTTGTCCTGTCAGCAGTAGCAGCTTCCATAACCACTGGCATGGGCTTGCATTGGAGAGGACTCTTGCTCCATGAGGTAATTGGTCTGAGGTATCATGGTATGTGTCATATTTGATCGTTATAACTTTCTTATATATGCATTAGGTTTATACAACAAAGGGTGATGATTCCTGTTATCCCCGAGTATCTAGATAATTAGGAGATCATGTCTCGGAGGCCCATGGTCCTAGACATGGAACACCGAGAGAAGGATTCTATACGGGTCTCAAGGGCCCATATTTTTCTTCTTCACTAGATTTGTCCCTGGCTGCTAAAGATGTCTCCTATAAATCCACTGGCCCTGGGCTTGTACTGGAGAGGACTCTTGCTCCATGAGGTAATTGGTCCTGAGGTATCATGGTATGTGTCAGTATTGTGATCAAGTTATAACTTTCTTATATATGCATTAGGTTCCTTTCTACTGGACATGATCGCTGGATTCTACACTAACCACTCTGACCATTGTTCTAAAGGTGATTGATTGGGGGACTTAGCAAGTTGATATTCATGGCTTTTAAGAAGCTACTAAGGGGGTTTTGTAGAGCCATCATCCGCTCCTACCATCTTATCATATTTACATCTTATACCCCTCACATCCATCCCATTCCCCTGGGTCCTGCCACTAGGATGACCTTTCAGTTTTATACTTTGTTCAGGGAAGAAGGCCAAAGGCCCAGGTAAAAGCAAATTGCAAAAAAGATAAAATCCATAGGAAATAAACTCTAGAGATGCTTCAACTGTGGACTTCTAGAAGGCAATAAAAAGACTCTCGATAAGAAACTAAGGGACCCTAAGAAAAATGATAAAATAAAAACAAGACCTAAAACAAGAGGATGGGAGGTCCTACTACTTGTTGCCCATTATGTTCATAGGTATTTTAGCAGTATGACATTGCCACTTATCTGGTCACCAAGCCAATGTAGTGTCCTCTTCAGAACTTGTAGTAAAAGTAATAAAAGAAAGATAAAGGCAAAAGGGCTTGGAAAAAAATGTAGTAATTCCATGACGGGTACAAACTGCCTCCCATAAAGGCACTCCATGTATATCACCGCCTTTGGTCCATTTTGAGTATGACTGATGATTCCTAAAAACCATAATACCAAAATATATTGAATGAGATATTTTGAGGAAACTTTCCATCCTTGTGGGTATTAGCCCAAAGGTTCTATTTTAGCTGTAAGTAGTAGATCCTGTAATATCTTTGAGCTCTTAGGATATTAGATGTTAGGATTCTCATTTTAATATATATGATAACTTTTAATGGGATGAAATGTGGATTTGCATTGCTAAGTGATATTTGTGGATCTAATGAGCCCAAGGAGGGCAATTTTGATGTGCAAGCACTCATGCCCATGACAAATGAGGACCACACATGGGGAAATGATTTAGCCTGCACTTCCATGGGGCCTAAGAGCCCATCAGATGGTTGTTGGGATGGCGGAGGTAGATAACGCCATGATGAGCCCTTGCATGAAGAAGTCGTAATAATTTTCCTCACCAGACACTTTGGCAGATTCATCATGGGGACTAACACCCCTGATGGGATGATGGCTTTGATGGCAAGGGATTTCACCCAGATTGGGAAATGATGTTTTCCGGAGCAGAAGGGCAAAGGTGTCATTTGTTTGGACACACACATGGCAAGTTGCGTGAGCTCCCAAGGGGGGCCAACGCTCCTTTCTTTGGATGTTGATGATGCCCAAAGGGCCAACGCCTCCCTTAGAGGGCCCTGACGTCTCCCTTTAGCCCATTTTGACATTTTAGCATTTTAATGTGACAAATAAGGAATATTGTTAAGTCAGCCTTGTCGGCTGTTTTGAAATGACCTATTTTGTTAATTAAAGGTCATTTGATGATATATATTGAGGACGCGTTTCATTTTGAACATAACACAACTTGCTCTCTGTGAGAGTGATAATTTTTAGTCTTTTGTCTTGATTTTGATCTTGGAGTTGAGTGCCTACTCTTGGAAGGATTATCTTGGCATACATATGTTCTTATCATTGGAAGGTGTTGGCTCCCTAGGGTTTGATTTAGCTCTTCAATGATTTGTGGGCATATTTTGCATGCAAAATTTTGATTGAATGGTCAGAGGGTAGAATATCTTACTTCTTTATGGCTTACATTGTTATTATTTTTGTTAATCATTGAAACCCTAAGGATCAAGCACACAAGTAGGTCCTGCTTCATGTCCCCATGATAAAGACTTGTTTAGCCATTTGATTAAGAAGAACTCAGCCTAGCCATTGCTAACACTAGTTCCTCTTATTCTTGGAGTTAGCTTTAACATAAATTGAAGAAAGAAGACGCCCTAGGCCCTAATTGATTTTACACCTAGGTTTGACTCTTAGGGTTTGAAAATCCATGTCCCCAAGAAACACTTTCAGCCATAGATTTCTATGTTTTATAGCCAAATGCTTTTGCCAAAGAGTTCATGAAAGAGGAGGAGCATGAGGCCTAGCTTTAGCCACACCCTGAATGAGCCTCCCCCTTAGGGTTTTGATTTTGGTGGCCCTGCCATAGCAAAACCATCAAACCATAACCCTCTTGTCCTTAAGTTTAATTATTCAAGCCTCTAGCCTCTTTGACTCCATTAACCCAAGGCAGTTCAGTCTAAATTGCAATGTTGAACCTTTTGTTATCAAAACAATCTTTCAAAACTCTAAAATTTGAAACTCCTACTAACCCTAGCGCTCTACTAACCCTAATTTGGTGATGACGCCTCTAGTATCTATTTGAACTCTTGTTTGGTCTTAAAATTCAAGTGGCTAGGCTTCTCATCCATTGATAGCCATAGAGGTGTTGAGCAATTTCACTGGCCCAATTAGCAAAACGTTCACCCCTTTGTCTAGCTAGCCTAACCCTAACCAGCTTGTGACGTCACACTTATTTTGATCCTTTGTTTGGTATAAAACGCCTGTGATTTTTTTCATATAGCATTTTGCATTGAGGTATAGATTATTTTGATTGGCTTTAGTGTGCAAAACGCTCACTTCTTTACCTACTTGTCCAATCTGTAGAAACTAAACTCCATCACCCCTTTTGTATAGTGACGCAGCAATAACATTATATATATGAGCAGATTTATGATATTTTAATACTGTGATACAATAGGGATTGATTTTATACATTGAATGCTATCATTTGCATTTATTGAGGAAGTGATATTATAATTCTTATTTTAATTGCAATCATTGGACTATCCAAATTACATTCATTATCGTACTTCTCATATGTATTAAAGATAGTCATTGATATTTTGAAGTACTAATCATCTATGCACATTTTAGTTCTATCGGCCTTCTTGTCTCGTAAACATGTGCTCTTTCAGTGAATTATCTCTTCTTTGACTATCCTTTGGCAATAATCTGTGAAGGGAAAAACCTACCTTAACCTTGAGCCTTTACACTCCATCCTTTCCTCGTGAGCCCCGATTACTAGGGACGCCTCCCTCGGGATTAGCCACCCATAGAAAGAGCTCCCCCCATCGAGGTGATATGGGTGGAAGCTCCTACTAAGCCTTACTTCCAAGCCGCTAAGCCTATCATACAAACCGGTATGTATAACATTTTGGCATCACACCTGGGAACACTGAGTCAAACTTCCTCAATGACAAACCTTGGTAAGCCTCGGCCTCGTAAACCTTTCTTTCATGTTTACCCGAGACTCCACTACTTTTCCCTATTCTTTGCAGTTCTGGTGGAAACTATCCGCTTTACTCAATCGGGATGACGGCCAACAATGACTTCACAATGGGACCTAGGAAGATATAGACCTTTAGATATGAATAAAATCCCTGGATATCCCAGAAAAAATGCCTCCTCGCTATGAGGATTTCCTCCCAGCTTTGTTGGCATCGATGAAGAACGTCCCAAGTCTCACATGAGAAGATTTTGGAAAATTCTTTCAACATCACGACGCAGGTCATGATTTGGTGATGAAACTTTCCCGCTTTCCCTCGGATGGAGAGGCCAAGATGGTATGACAACCTTCCAAATGCCAGCATCACTTCCATGGAACTTTTGAAAGGGTTTTCCTTGCAAAATGACTATAAAATTAGAGGATGTATAATCATTGCTGAAAGAGCTTGGAAGGCATAAAACAAAAGGAGTCTAAGGTTGTCAGAGCTTTCTGCGCTAGATTCCGTAGAAGTTGCTTTACCAGATTGCTTGAGGCCATCGTCCTGAAGAGAAATAACTTGTCTACCTCTATAATTAATGGCTTTGTGGACATTTGAGCTTCCTTCTAGCTAAGAAGAAGGCTAAAACTCTTCCAAGCCTCATGACATGGCGGTTCAAATTGAAAAGAGTCTTTTCACAACCAAGACCGATGCCATGGACACCTTTTCACTTTTGATGAAACTAGTCTCCCATGGAATCCTTTGTTGAAGATATGCAAGAAAGAGGGGAACAAGTTCAACCAGCAGAACGAAGACATGGATGAGGAGCAAGAACCTTAACAAGATGATGAAGTTTCCCACTGGTGGCTCCTCATCCATGAGGCAATCCAAGAGCCCTTTTCTCCCGCACAACAAAAAGAAGATGAGGTTAGTTTTTTCTCTCTAGGGATTCCAATGACACCTTGTCCCATGATCCAAAGAGTGAGGAAGAAAAGGAAGCCTTGAACGGCGTGGATGTTCCCTTAATCGTAATCAAAGACTAAGAAGCAATCAATGATGATGAAGCAATAACGCACGCTGAAAACACCAAAACCATCGAATCCCCTGCACAGGAAGAAACAATAAATTACCCTCCTCCTAATTCCCTTGATGATGCTTTACCTCAGATGAAAAGGAGAGGATGAATTTTCAACTTTCAATCCTCCATGCTATGATACCGATACCGACATAGATGATTTCGATGAGTTCATATATGATGGGAGACGAAAGGGATGCATTTGTTATGATACGTGATCCCATCTATGACATGAAGTCATCTTCAAACGCTGTCTTGCAAGTACTGTACTGTGATCATTTTTGACTAGCAAGGCAACAAGGAGATGATTTTCACCAGATTTCCTTTCTCTAAGAAACTAAGGATGAATACCTAATTCTCCCTCCGATGATTTTCGGTCTTACCTTGAGATTTTTATGAGTACCCTTCTAAGCATTTGGATTCTTTTCATGAAGACGATTGCCAATCACCGTTGTGCCTGTGACTTAGTGGAAGGATATTGTTTGCCTTGAGAAGGTTTCTCATGATTTTTTTCACCCCAACCACTTGTTATCACTTTGCCTTGCTTTCCCTTTAAAGGTGTAGTTGGGAAGCACCTTTTTCATGTTGAGTTTCCCTCCCCGCAAACCCTAGACTTCAAGGTTTGGTTGGCAATAATAGCCATGTTCATTTCCTTCAACTTCACTTGATAATCTCTACTCTTCACCATCAATTAAACTTTTGTCAATTCTTTCCTTAGGACATGAGGATGTTCTAGGTAACCAGTTTACAGTCCCTTTGAGTCGGTTTTATGAACCTTGTACTTTTCATGACCTCTCTGGATAGGATTGAGTACTTTCTCAGAGATGGAATTGGCAAAGTTTTATCCCTCCCACCCGCCTACATCTAAAGAAGCAGATCTGGGATGGACAAATTACCTTCTAAGGACTCTAATATTACATACTCCATCTTCATTCTGGGATGAAAGAACAAACATCCTTCTTAATGGATCAAGATTGTCCCCTTTTAGGAGAGAAGATACAAATGGGGGTGATTTTCCTGATGATACCTATGATACCTCAGAAGATCCAGACAGAGGTGGCTATCCACCACAAATAAAAAGTAATTTCATTGAGGGGCACAAAGACGCCTTCAAAAACATAGAGGTTCCAAGCACTATCGCTAGACGAAAACCTTGGTGTTTCTAATGCAAGAAGCATTATCAGAACATGAATGCCCTCCTTACAATAGTGGCGTGATCATCAAATGTGAAAGCCCTCAAATAAATATCACCAATAAGAGAAGCTTCGTGAGCTAACAAATCAATGTAAGAAGACTTTTGGACTGCATTAAATGGCCCACTTAAAAGAGGAATACCTAAAACTCATTAGCAGTATCAAAGCTCAAGAATCAGAGAACGTGAGAATAGTAAAGAAGGTGGAAAATAATGGGAAAATCCATCCCTCACAGCAGAAAATATTTGTAGAAAAATCCCACCCACCGCCCTCAACACAATACAATTGCAGCTATCTGGTTGAACAACTAACTTTAGAGTCAAAGAATACCAGAAGGAGACACGGTTGGGATGTGGGATGCCAATAAAGGAAGGCATACTAATATCACACAAGACAATAATCATTTTGCCTAATCTTCTAGAGGGTTTTCAGGAAAGAAACCAAAGAAAATGACTCGTATTATTTTTCTGCCCTAGAAGCAAGAAGGCGCCAATTATCCATTAGTGGACGCCTCATTGAAACCCACCCGGGTGGTGGGGCATGATCCTGTAGGTAAGTATTCACTATCATGTATTATACCGCATTGTTTTGATTTATTTACATGCATCTTGTTTGATTTATTGTTTTACTGCCTATATGCACATTTCTACTTCTATCACTGCTTTATATGCACATTTGCTATATGTTGTTGCTTTATCGGGTGGCAATACCACCCTGCCTTTGTTGTTGATGTATCTTTTCAAGTTTGAGCAGGTCACAGGTCTAGATTGTTGAGGTTCCACGCTTCTACGCTTAGCGATGTCCTCGAAGTTATTTATGTCATCCCCTATATCTAGGGATAATTCAGGAGATCATGTCTCAAGGCCCACATGGTCCTAGGACATGGAGTACCTAGGAGCAGGAGCGATTTGAGTACACTCGAGGGCTCCATCTTCTTCTTTTTCTCAGCCAGCTTAGTCCTGTCAACGATACCAGCTTCCATCACTACCGCTTGGGCTTCTCAGACGGGAGGACTCTTGCTCCATGAGGTAATTGGTCCGAAGTTATCATGGTATAAAAATTGGCATTTGATCATTATAACCTTTCCTACATGTATGCATAATGTTCCTTTCATTTCGAATGACTGCTTAGATCTTACAGAATGACCTTGACCATTGTTGGGGTAATTGATGGGCAACTTAGCAAGCCGGTATTCATGGCTCGGTTAGTCACCAAGGGGGCTTCTGGTGAGTCATCATCCGCCCTACCATTTTATCACTATTTCCATCTTATACCTCAGCCATCCATCCCATCTCCCCTATTCCGCTATTAGGATGACCTCTGTGGTACATCTTGTCTTAGGGAAGAAGGGGCTAAAGGCCCGTGGGGTAAAAAGCTGGTAAAAAGATAAAAAGCCATAGGAAAATAAACCTAGAGTTGCTTCGCCCAAGGGATCCCGAAGGCAATAAAAGCTCGATAAGAAACTAAGGACCCTTTAAGAAAAACGAATAAATAAATGCAAGACCTAACTAAGAGGATGGGAGGTCTCATCACGAGCCGCCCATTATGTTCATAGGGTATTTAGCTGCATGACATTGTCACCATCCGTCACTAATCCAGGGCAGTGACCTTTGGGTTGCATGGCCAAAGGAAGGGGTCTCATCATGAGCCACCTCCCATTTTCAAGCATGTACCTATGGGTAATCGCTTGTCACTTCTGGCCACCAAGCCAAGGCAAGGTCCTCTGGCCAAGGCTTCTGTAGTAAAATGCAAATAAAGAAAGATAAGGCAATAAGGGTAATGCATCCATGATAGGTACAGCCCTACAAAGGCACCCATGCATAATATCCACCCCTGGCATATCCTATGACTAGACATCCTAAAACCATATCACCACATTACACATGGTCAATGACCTTTTGAGGGAACTCTCCATTTCCTCAGGGTATTAGCCCAATAGGCGGTCTTTTTGGTTGCCTCAAATTTCTGTATAGTGGGTGGTGGTATGTACGTCTTAGAGCTATCAGAAGGATTTGTTAGGATTTCATGCATAATGCTTGATAAATTTAATGATGAGATATGATTTTATACATTGCTATGATGTCTAGGATCAAGGAGCCCCCTGAGGGCATAGTCTTTAAGATGCGCGGTGACCATGCCCTAGCTGACAAAAATACCTGCAGGGATTCTGCACATGGGGAGATGATTAGTTCTGACTCATGGGGCTGAAGAGCCCATCGATGAAATTTGATTTACAAGCAGAGGTGACCGAGTTGTGATGAGCCCTTGCACAGAAGAAGAAGGACGCCCTCAACATGACGCTTTTGGCAGAGCTTTGACCTATGGGGATCAACCCCTGCGTGATGGGACGTTGACCTAGATGGATCGGACACCACCTAGGACTAGTTGGACGTCTTTTGGAGCAGATGGCAGTATGCTAGGCCTTTTGGGCACACATAGCACGTTGGAGGAGCCCCCAGGGGGCCAACGTCTAGCTTGTGGATTGACATGCCTCAAAGGGCCAACGCTTCCCCATAGTGGGCTTGACGCTCCATTTTCCTCGGGCCTATCTTTGGCATTTTAGCATGTAAATGTGACAAATAATTGAATTATGTCTTGTCAGCCTTGTCGGTTGTTTTGTTGACCCATTTTTAATTAAAGGTCATAAGAATCATATAAATAGAGTGATGTTTGACCTCTTTTATCATCATAACATAACTTGCCTCTGAGAGATACATTTCTAGTCTTTTGTCTTGGTTTCTTTTTCTCTGAGGAGGCGAACTCTGGATAGCCATTGTCAAGCAAAGTGGTGCTTTATATTTTTGGAAGGTTTACAACTAGGTGTGGATTACTTTCTCATGATCTTGTAAGTGTTTTTCATCAAAACTTCTGAATGAATGGTTGTTGATTTAACATCCTTACTAATTGTTATCTTGTTGTCATTTGCTTTAATTTTGAACCTCTAGGGAGCCAACACACAAGTAGGGCTGTGGCTTCTGTCCCCATGAATAAATCTTATAGCCATTTGATTTGGAAGGAGTTTTAGCCTAGCCATAGCTACACTAGATTCCCTCTTATCTTGGAGTTAGTTTTAGCAGCCAAATTGAAGAAAGAAGGCGTCCTAGGACTAATTGTGTTTACACCTAGGGTTTTACTTCAGGTTTTGAAAAGCCTTGTATGAAGCAACACTTTTAGCCCTAGATTTGTGCTCCTTCCTAAGCTAGTTGTTTTGTCAAATAAGTCTCAAAGAAAGAAGAGAAAGCTTTAGGCCTAGCCTTACCTACAATTCTAGGTAAGTCCTTTTCTCCTTAGGGTTTTGGCTTCATGGCTCACATAGCAACACCATCAAACCCTAATCCTTGTCTGTTCCTTTGAGTTTAAGCCTTCCAAGCCATTAGGTATCACCTCATTTTGACTCCATTAACTCCAAGGCACTAGTCTAGAAAACCTTTCTTGAGCTTGTTATTCTTTAAACTCTTTTCAAACACTCTCAAAATTGAACCCTAACTAACCCTAGCCTAACTCCTAGCGACTATTTTGAACTAACCCTAATGGGATGATGTTTTGTTGATTTTAAACTTGTGCTTGGATAGAGAAAGGTGCTGGCCTAGTCTCTATCTTATAGCCATAGAGGTTTCATAACTTTACATTGGTTGAATTTGTCAAACGCTAACTCTGGCTAGCAAAACCCTAATTCTCAAGTAAATGGGAATTGTATAGGTGACGTTACACCTTTTAGATCTCTTGTTTATGCTTGTAACGCTAGACATTTGACATCTATCTTGATAGATGCTGAGTTATTAATTGCATCTATAAGTTGATTTGATAAAACGTTTTACTCTTTGTCTTCATTTTGACCTATTGATAAGTGCTTGACGTCACACTTCTTGCAAAAACAATATAGGCTTATTTAACATTACTTGTATGAGTCAATTTGAGATATTTATCGTAATGTTGATATAATGGGTTAAGGATTGATTTTGTACTTTGAATGCTCTATCATTTTTTGTATTTGTTGAAGAAGTGATTTTGTCCTTGTTTGATAATCATTGCTCATATATATTTGAAGATAGCCACACTGTGAAGTACTAACTAATCGTAGCTAATACTCTCTAGTTTTATTTTGTCTTGTCTTGCACACAGTGCCATCCAAAGGAAGAATATCTTCTCTTTGATTATCTTTCTTTGGCAGTAATCTGTAAAGGCAACCTATCACTTTGATCCATTATACCTTTGCCCCTTTAGAAAACTAGATTACATAGGGACGTGATCCTCGACTAGCCTCCTCCTAAATAGAAAGAGCCCCATCGAGGTGACAATGGGTGGGAAGTTCAGCATTACGCGGGTTTTAAGCCTTGGCTCAAGTTGCCTAAACCCTTCCTACAAACTCACCGTGGTGGATAACACCTCCCACCACTTCCATGAGTTAGGGACTTTGATGATTCAAGGATGATGTGATATATGTTCTAACTCATGACATTTTGTGCTTGATTTGTCATCGGGTTAATATGATGGTATACAAAGGTGTATCAAGGAGGACATTGATTTCTCATATTGGTTGTTTGATTACACCCAACATCCAGTCAATAGGTAAGTACATGTAAGTCTTTTACTTTTTACTCATAATTACCTTATATGCACAATTATGATTGTTTTATTATTGCTTTTACTGGTAATACCACCTCACCTTAGAACAACATGCTTCTTGTCAAGTGTGAGTAGTGTATACGTGTCTACTTAGAGATCATGAGGTTCCTGCGCACTCTACAATTAGCATGTCCCCGGAAGTTGGTTTTATGTTATCCCCGAGATCTAGGATAACTTGTGAGATCAGTGTCTCGAGGCCCATATGATCCTAGACATGGAGTACCGAGAGCTTAGATTGACTTAAGCATGAACTCGAGGGCTCCATCTTTCTTCTTCTACGCGATTTGTCCCACAAGAGAGGGCCTTCCATCACCACCGCCCGGGCTTGCATCAAAGAGCGACTCTTGTCTATGAGGTAATTGGTCCGAGGTATCATGGTATGTGTCATTTGATCGCTATAACTTTCTTTATATATGCATTAGGGTTCCTTTCTATTCTCGATGGATCAAGTTGATCTTGCTAATTAACCTAATTTGACCATTGTCTGGGATTGATACGTTGACTTATGTTGATATTCATGGGTTTTTGTTAGCTACCAAAGACTGCGTGAGCTTCATCATCTCTCATACCAATGCCATCTTATCATATTTTACATCTTATAATTCTGGCCATCCATCCTTCTAGTCTCATTAGGATGACCTCTCAGGGTGTATTTTGTCTTGTGGGAAGAAGTACAGCGCCCAGGTAAAAGCAGCTGGTAAAGTATAAAATCCATAGGAAATAAACTCTAGAGATGCTACTTCGTGGGATCCTCGAAGGCAATAAAAAATCCTCTCATAAGAAACTAAGGCACCCTAAGAAAATGATAAAATAAAAGCAAGACTTGAATCAAGAGGATGGGAGGTCTCATCACTTAACCGCCCATTATGTTCATAGGTATTTAGCAAGATGACATCGCTTAATTATCTGTCACTTCAAGCTGTATGTTGACTTTGGTTGCATGGGCTAAAGGAAAGGGGGTCTCATCACGAGCCAACTTTATCATTTCCACAAGGTACCAAGGTAATGCCTGTCAGCTCTCGCTACCAAGCCAAGGTAGGTTCTCCGGTCGACCTTGAAATAAAAGAAAGATAAAGGCAAAAAGGGCTTGGAAAATGCATCCATGACGAGTACAAAATTACCCTACAAAGGCACCCATGCATAACAATCAGCTTTGGTCTTACTATGACTGGATATCCTTAAAACCATATCACCACATTACATGGCTTTAATGATCTTTTGAGGAAACTTTCCATCTCTTGTGGGTATTAGCCCAATAGGTTGTTGGTTTGGTTTCCTCTTTAGCTTTGTATAGTAGATCCGTACATCTTTGAGCTCTTAGATGATAGTGTTGTATCATGGCTAGACCGATAACTTTAATGATGAAATGTGATTTATATCGCTATGATATCTAGGACTAATGAGCCCAAGAAGGGCGAAGTTTTTGATGTGCGTGACTACGCCCGGCGGACGTGCAAATTGCAGAGGACCGAGTACACATGGGGAGATTGATTACTGACCTCCATGGGGCTGAAGTATCTATCAGATGGTTGTTGGGATGGCGAGGCGTGACAACGCCATGATGATCCCTTGCATGAAGAAGATATAAGCACGCCCTCACCAGGACACTTTGCGAGATCTACTAAGGGGTAATTTTCCACCCCCGCAGATGGGATGATGGCTTTGATGGGCAAGACACCACTAGGGCAGGCTGGACATTTCATGGAGGATGTAGCAGTGTGTTTAGACCTTGTGGAATGTGTGGCAGCCTGCAGGAGACCCAGAGGGGCCAACATTTTTCCATCTGGATGATGATTATGCCCTAAAAATGCCAACGTCTCCCCTAAAGGGAACTGACGTCTCATTATTAGCTCAATTTTGACATTTTAGCATTTAATGTGACAAATAATGGAATATTGTTGGGTTGATAGCCTTGTCTACCGCTTTTAATGACCTATTTTGTTAATTAAAGGTCATTTGATGATATAAATAGAGGACGCTGGACCTCATTTGAAATCATAACACAACTTGCTCTTGTGAGAGTGATACTTTTAGTCTTTTGTCTTGGATTTTGATCTTGGAGTTGAGGGCGCCACTCTTGGAAGGATTTATACTTTGGCATACACATGGTTTCTTCTTTACTCATTGGAAGGTGTTACAACTAGGGCTTGATTTGGCTCTTCATTGATTTGTAAGCATATTTCATGCAAAACTTGATTGAATGGTTGTAGGTAGAATATCTTACTTTTTATGGTTACATTGTTGTTACTTTGCTTAATCATTGAAACCCTAGGGAGCAAGAACACAAGTAGGTCCTGTTTGGCGTCCACATGATAAAGACTTGTTTAGCCATTTGATTAAGAAGAACCTAGCCCCAACGCATTGCTACACTAGTTCCTCTTAGACATTCTTGAGTTAGCTTGAACACAAATTGAAGAAAGAAGACGCCCTAGGCCTCCAATTGATTTTACACCTAGGGTTTGACTTCTTTAGGTTTGAAAAGCCTTGGTCCCAAGCAACACTTTTTCAGCCATAGATTTATGCTCTTAAGCTAAATGCTTTTTCCAAAAGAGTTCAAGGAATGAGAGGGAGGAGCATGAGGCCTAGCTTTAGCCACACCTTAATGAGCCTCCTCCCTTTAGGGTTTTGACTCTATGGCCCCGCCATTGCAGCATCATTACTAAACCTAACCTCTGCCCTTAGGTTTGATTCCTTCCAAGCCTTTAGCCTCTCTCTTGACTCCATTAACCTAAGGCACTAGTCTAAAATTCCAACGTTGAACCTTTGTTATCAAAACAATCTTCAAAATCCCCTTAAATTGAAACCTCATTTCAAATTTGAAGGCTCTCTAACTTACTAACCCTAATTTTTTGATGACGTCTTGCCCTATTTTGAACTCTTGTTTAGTCTAAAACTTATGATAGGTCATCCATTGATAGCCATAGAGGTGTTGGAGCAAATTTTGTAATGGCTCCAATTAGCAAAACGTCACCTCCCTTTGTCTAGAAGCTAAACTAACCCCAACTAGTGACGTCACTTTTATTTTGGTCTGTTGTTTGGTATAAGACATTGTGATTTTGTCATATAGCATTTGGTATTGAGGTATAGGGACATTTTCATTGGCTTAGTGTGTGCAAAACGCTCACTTCTTTGCCTACTTAACTAAACTAAGAAACTAGGCTGACGTCACCCCTTTAGTATAGTGACGCAAAAACAATATATATATAAGGAGCCAGATTTGAAGTATTTATTGCATTTTGATACAATAGGGATTGATTTTATACATTGGATATGAAAAAGTATCATTTTGTATTTATTGAGAAAGTGATATAAGTCATTTTAATTGCACTTCATTGGATTCTCACAATTGCATTCATTATTGCTCATGTGTATCAAAGATAGTCATTGATATTTTATACTAATCATCAGATGCACATTTTAGTTTCATTTTGCCTTGTCTCTCGTGCAAACAGGTGCTCTTTCAATGAAATGTCTCTTCTTTGACTATCCTTTTGGCGGTAATTTGTGAAGGGAAAGCCTACCTTAACCTTTGAGCCTTGGCACTCCCTGGACTTTTTTCCTTCGTAATTCCCGGATTACTAGGGACGCCTCCTTTGGGATTAGCTACTCAATAGGAAAGAGCCTCATCGAGGTGGGGATACAAGGTAAGCCCTCGCTACGCCATTTAAGCCCTTTACTTCCAAGCCGCTAAGCCTATCATACAAATCGCATGGCACAATCAAGGAGAGGTGCGCATGGCTCCCTCAAGGAGGGCGCACTAAGTGTGAGGAGGTCGAGTGTCACAAGTGTGGGAGAGTGGGCTGCCACCTCTCCACACTCTAAACAAGTGTCAAATCAAACTCAAGAAGGAGGAGGGCCACTTCCTCAGCCTCTGTGGGCTACTTCCCAAGAGTGGGCTGCACTTCCAAGAGGCGACTCCTCTCTTCTTCACATGTGCTCAAATCTAAAAAGATATGGAGTCAATCACATATCAATCACCTTATCTTGTCTCCTTTGACTCTTTGATTGACTTTTCCATTAAGATTTCTCCAAAATTGTCCCCCTTTATCTTTTATTTTGATCATTGATTTTATTGAATTAAAATGCTCTTTTTGGGTTTTGAGAGTAAAAAATTTCTTGAGGATGAAAATCACTACCTACTCCAAGCAGTGGGGTAATTAGGTAACATGGGTGCTCTAGGTCCTAAAAAATGAACATTCTTACGGCTTATTTGGTGCCCAAATACCACTCTTTTAAAGTATCTTTTATTTTTTTATTATTAAAAAAAAAAAAAAAAAAAAAAAAAAAAAAAATAAAAAAAATTAAAAAAACTTTGGGGGGACTTAGTACATTTCCATAAGACTCTAGAGGATGTTTTAGCATGGTAATATACATCAGACACCAGCTTAGATCCATGTTTCAAGCTCTAACCATGAGCATATACTCCGCTCAAGAGGCAGATTGAGAGTGAAAACTCATAATTATAAACGTTCAAAACGGCAAAATATAATTAGTAAGTGAAAACACCCTCCAGAGTATAACTCACGATTAGGAATTAAGGTGGCTAAGACATTTTACAGCAAATTCATCAAAAATACCTTCTTATTATATTTTTTTATGGTTGTCGGCAATACTGGTGAGCCATTTTGGATCCTACCACTTTCTGAATCAATTTTGGAATAATACCTAATCTTTAAGGTTACTGAAAATTCACCCTAGTGAAACTTGTTGGATAAAATTGGTCTATGGGATGTGTGTGCTTGATCTTTTATTCTTTAAAGGAAAGCGCACGAGAATCCAGAATCACATGACTCGTGATTCACCAAAATTTTGGTTGTCAATAACATGTCCATATTTGAAATCAAATATTAAACATGAGTTGTGGAAATAATGTATATGTATATACAAATATTTACAAGAATAAACTATGTACAATAAAATTTTAACTATGTACAATAATTTGCTGAATACTAACCCAAGGTGTATGTGAAATAAATGAATCAAAGTATGAGGATGTAATTTTAGAGAATATGATACCGATGTCCATGGGACATCTGATGATTTCGTTGAAGAAGAGTTTGAGAAGTCGACCATTTACTCTGGTAGGCAAATTTCACCCATTCAATCTATTTAGGAAAAAAGAGTTTTTTCCAGCTACATCCTAGATAACATAAGGCCCTCGCTCTATAAATCACCGTCGAATCCTGTTTGACTTCCTCGGTTTCTCTTCGCTTATTCATAAGAGGATCAGACAATTCGCTTGGGAAACTCTTTGTCTTGAAGATTTACTAAAAAGTTCTTTTATCTTTCTTTTGATTTTTATGTTTCGATCAAGGGCTTTCCTTCTGCTTTCATCTAACTCAATTATTTGATAAATCCTGTTCTGATGAAAATCTCCATCCAGTTTGCTACCGGACAAACTGATACACACCGAAGTTTTAAGGTGTACTAGCAAGTAACATCAGTCGAAATCCAACTCAAAGGGACTCTTCCTGTTGAACTCTTTTTTTTTATTCTGTCGGCCCAAAGTGCAACTTGATCTTATTATCCACGATCTTTTGTTATCTCCAACGGTTTCTTGAGAATTCGCTTCGCTTAAGTTCTTTTGTTACTAGATTCAAAGTAAGACCAGCTTGCCTTTGGGGATAGTAATTTGATGAGTGTATAATATAATGCCATATTTGAACAAAATGTAATGATAACTCTGTTGAACTAAAGGCTTTGCATTATCCGTGGTTATTTTTGCTAGCACCCCCAAATCTAGTGATAATCCCGTCCCCAAGAAAGTCCATGTCCACTTTATCGGTTGCCGACTTAGTGGGAATAGCTTCTACCCACTTGGCGAAATAGGTCACTATTTGATTATCCAAGTATATTCGCTACTGAATATTCCTTTGAACTCCGACTGAGTAGAATCGCTTCTCCCATCATTTAAAAGGGCTCTACCTACTACCGGGTTGTAGAAAGGTGTTGTTAGCTTCTCGCTCAAAGAACAATCGAAGACCGCTGACAACCCTGTCCATTTTGTGCAGCATTCCAAAATAGGCCAAGAATAACTCCCCGCTCTTAAGGGATTTTGTGGGTTGTGGTTTTGGCTGCAAATGCCCACCACAAAATTCTAACGAAAAATCAACCACGAGTCTTTGACCTTCATGCTTCATCAACATCTAAGTATTACTAATGGGTTCCTCTACCCAAATCCATCCCATTAATACAATATTTTAGTCACTTTTAATCTCAATGCTCTTTCTTTTGGCGACCACCAATGACTAGGGGCATGTGATTATTAAGGAAGAAAATGAGATCAGCATACCACTCGTGTTGTCTTAACCTTTGTAGTTCTGGAGATAAGTTGGCCTACGTTCATCGCTTTGATGCATCAGTCCAAAAAAGCCGCTCCATTACATGTGGTTAGAATTCTGAGTTAATCATTTGACCTTGATTAACTCTTTTGTATTTGATCTCAAGTCATACTCTTGTATTTTGGAATCCCACTTTCCCCTGACCCCTAACAATCTTGTTGTCCAAGGATATCTTTTATCACAAGGAGGTATATACCCCACAACTTTTGAATATCCTATGTACACTCAAAATACTTGAGGGACTTTGACTGGGGCATATGTCAGGCTTTTTCATAGTTGTGTAGTTAAGCTCTTAATTTTGCAATGTTTTGCTCATGAAAGCAATGGGTTGCCTTGACCATCATCGCTCTTTTGGAGCAACACCCCATATAGTATCCTCAAGCAAAGAAGACGAAACTTTAGCATATTAGACTGACTAGTACAGCAATCACTATCTGCATCCCCGCTGGACCTACCATTTATAACTGTAATAACTCATCGCATAAAGATGCATCACCGTATGCACATTAATTTGATGAAGACAGCTTTGGTTCTACTCTTGGTAAGTGGATACCCACATTAAAATTTTGTAATTTAAATTGCACTTCGCGTAAGACAATACTAAGTCCCGATGGGATCATAGTTAGTCGTGCACTCAAGTGTTTCCTGAATAGAGTCTTTCTCACCAGGGTTTTATTCGCTAAGTTCCACCACAAACAAGCTCCCGGCCTAATTTCCCTTTGATGATCTCATACATGTTGGGAGATGTAGGTGGGATGTAGCTGGTTATGACCTAGATCCCATTTATGACACCAAGAATCATCTCCCAGCTTGTTTCCTAGTCATGGTAGATTTACTGAGACTACAAAGTGGGAAACAAGGAGACAGTTCATTTGTAGCTTCTGTGCCACCAAGATTATTCTAGTAATTTTGTTCTTTCAGATGATTTTCGGCCTTACCTTGAGATGTTTGATGAGTAATCTTTAACGGAAAGCATTTCAGACCCTCATGAAGATGATTGCCAACCACCATGTGCCTATTTTTTGACATAAGTAAAGACATTGTTTGCCTAAGGTTTCTCTATGATTCTTTCATCCTAATCCATCTGGTTATTGTTTGGTTTTGCTTTTCCAGTCTCAGGTGGAATAAGTACCTTTTTTGAAGAGTTTCCCTGGAAAACCCCAGATTTCAAGTGAAGTTTGAAGTTGGTAATGCTATCTGTCGGGCTTAACTTACTCTTGATGATGTGCTAGTCTTCTACTAAATTTTGGTCAATTATTTCTTTGGAGCATGAAAACGCACTAGGTAACCAAATATAAGCCCTTTGAGATGTTCTTTTACCTAACCTAGTATGTTTCATGAATTCCTCCTCTGATAGGGATTTGGAGGCACTTTTCCTTAGGATGTAATTTTAAGTAAAGATTTTATCCTTCCCACATGCCTCCATGAGTTAGAATTTGAGTTTCCTGATGATGTGATATATGTTATAACTCATGACATGTTTGTGCCTGATGTATCACCTTTGGCTTCTATACTAGCTACAAGGTATCAGTGGAGCTGCTGTTGGATCAAGTATTGGTTGTTTGGATTACACCCAACCTCAGCAACAAGGTGGCATTGTAAGTAAACTTACTTTCTGGTATTATACCATTGTTTGATTCTTATTATATGCATCTTGTTTTTTTATTACGGTTGCCTATATGCACATTTATTTTATATGGCCATTTATTATAGCACATAAGCATAAGCATGGTACCACTTGTTCTGCTTTCTTTTGTTGCTAGATGCCTTTGTCAGGTGAGTGTGTCATGTTCACGCCAGATCGCTAAGGTTCTTAAGGCTTCATACCAAAGACATGTCCCCCAGTTGGAGCTGACAAGACCCCTGACATGCTTAAAGATAATTAGGAGATCGTGTCTCGAGGCTCATACAGATCCTTAGCTGAGTACGTAGAGCTGGGATTGATTCTGAGCATGGACTTTGAGGGCCCCATCTTTCTTCTTTCTCCTGCATTCTTGTCCTGCTGTAATAGTATCTACAAATTCCATCATCACTCTATGATGGGCTTGGTAAAATGAGAGGGCTCTTGGTTCATGCAGGAGAATTGATCCGAGGTATCAGCATAAAATGATGTTGGATCATTATAACCTTCTTATATATACTTTGATTCTTTCTATTCTGATGACTCCGCTTGGATCTTACACTAATCCACTGGACCTTTCATTGTTGGGGTGGATTGGATGGGGAAACTTAGCAAGTTGGTATTCACAGGTTTTAAGCATAGCTACCAAGGGGGGGCTTCAGAGCTCATCATCCGCTCCCACCATCATATCAATTTTCATCTTATACCCCGCTTCATCCATCCCATTCCCTAGTCCTGCCATTAGTATGACCTTCCAGTGGCACATCTTGTTCCTAGGGAAGAAGGGCTAAAGGCCCAGGGGTAAAAAAATGCAAAAGATAAAGTTTTACAGGAAAAGAAAACCTAGATGTGCTTCGCCCAGGGGATCCCTAGGAAGGCAATAAAAAGCCTCGGAGCAAACTAAGGACCCTAAGAAAAGTAATAATAAATAAATGCAAGACTCAACCAAAGGATGGGAGGGCCATCTCATCACTTGTTTCTGCCCATTATGTTCATAGGTATTTGAAGTGCATGACATTGCCACTATCCTGGGTCACCAAGCCAGGGCAGTGGACTTTGGTTGCATGGCCAAAGGAAGGGGGTCCTAACACGAGAGCCACCCCTCTCAGCCTAAGATACTTACATGGGTACTGCTGCCTCCGCCCACCAAGCCAAGGGCAAGCACCTCTTCACAAGAGTTTGTAGTAAAAATCACAAAGAAAAAGATAAGGCACAAGTAGTTTAAAAAAAATGCATCCATGACTTGGCATGTACTTCTCCTGCCATAAAGGCAATTCCATGTACAACACACTCTTTGGTCCGATTTATATATATGACTGACATCCTCAAAACCATAAACCACATTACACATGCATTCTGAAAATGACCCTTTGAGGAAGCTTTCCATTTCCTGCAGACACAGCCCAATAGTGGTCCCTGCTATTTCCCTTTTAGCTTTGCAAAAGTAGATTTGTAATGTCTTTGAGCCTTGATGATTACCTGGTTAGGGATTTCATGCATATGTTTGATAAATTTGTTTGATGAGATATGATTTTACATTGCTATGATTTAGGACTGATGAGCCCATGGAGGGCTTTTAGTCTCTTTGATGTGCGTGACCATGCCCAGCCGGATGTGCACTGAGGACCTGATGCACATGGGAGATGATTTTCAATGGACCTCCATACAATGGGGTGAGCCTCCACTGGGACACGCCTGGATGCATGTAGGCAGGATGGCTGTGATGGTTCTACGAGAAGAAGAAGAACGCCCCTCATCAGACATTCTCGGGCAGAGATCTAATTTATTGGGATTAGCCCCCTTGCAAAATGGGGCTACGGTCTTGATGATCGTGATGCCACTGTGGCAAGTCGACGATTCTCGGAGCAATGTAGCTAAGTTGGGCTTGTTTGGCACGTGTGACAGTTGCAGGAGCCCCAGAGGGGCCAACGCTTTGCCCTGGGATGTTGGTTGGTCATGCCCAAAAAGGCCACCTCCTTCTCTAGGGCCCTCAATGCTCCATTTTTAGCTCTTATTTTGGCATTTTAGCACGAAAAGTAACAAATGATTGAATATTGTAAAGCCTTGTCGGTTGTTTTGGATGACCTGGCTCTTGTTAATTGGTCATAAGAACTGAACATATAAAGTGAGGACGCCACCCTCTTCATTCTTGATAATAATAAACACAACCTTGGCTCTGGAGAGATATTCTTTAGCCTTATTCTGGTTCTCCTTGTCTTTGGAGAGGCTGAAACTTTGGAGGACTCATTTTTGGCATATGGTGCTATCATTTATCATTGGAAGGTTTACAAACTAGGGTATGGATTGCTCTTCATGACCTGTAAGTGTTTTCTCATCAAAACTTCTTTGGAATGAATGGTTGTTGATTAAATATCTTGCATGCATATTTACATTGTTATTATTATTTGCTTAGTCTTTGAAACCCTGCAGGAGCCAACACACAAGTAGGTGTTTGTGGCTTCATGTCCTAGCTGATAAAAGTTTCATAGATTTTGATTAGAGAAGTTTTAGCTCAGCCATACACTAGACTTCCCTCTTATCTTGAGCTAGTTTGGAACACAAATTGAAGAAAGTAGGTGTCCTAGGCCTAATTTCTATTTGTACCTAGGGTTTGCTTCTAGGTTTTGAAAATCCTTGTATCTTAAGCAAAATACCTCTTTCAGCTTCATAGATTTGTGTTTATAAGCTAGCAGTTTTGCCAAAGAAGTCTTAAGGAGAGAATAAGGAGCTTTAGGTCTAGCCTTAGCTACACCCAAACAAGTCTTCTCTTTTTAGGGGAGCCTGATTTATGGCCTTGCTTTTACAGCAAAATACCCTATCAAACTTCTAAACCTCTGTTCTTAAGTTTGCTTTCCAAGCCATTAGTTTCACTCCATTTTGACTCCATTAACTCCAAGGCACTAGTATAGAAACACCTTTGAGCTTGTTAGTGCTCTTAAACTCTCTTTCAAAACTCCTTTATTTGAAACCCTAACTAACCTAGCTGCCTAACCCTAGCATCTAGAACTAATCCTAATGTTGATGACGCCTTGCCTATTTTAGGACTTGTGTTTGGATGGAAAGTTAAGCAACAGTCATCTTATCATAGCCATAGAGGTCTTACAAGCTTTCATTGGTTGAAATTGACAAAACGTCAACTTTGGCATCTTAAACAATCTACTGAAATGACAGTGGACAAAGAAAGACAATAAGGTGACGGCCACAATTTCTTTGATCTTTTGCTTGGTCTTAAACGCTGGTGATATTTCGTTCGTTTAGTAGACTTTGGATTTTGAGTTGTTGTGCTTAGTTGACCTAACGTTTCCCTCATTGTCTCTAAATCTGACTTGTAACTAGGTCGGACGCCACATCTATAGCAAAGAATAATATTATGACACAAAGAATATTATATATCTATTTATGATGCATTTGATTTGGATGATATGAATTACCACAGAGCAATACAAGGATTTGATATTGCGCATTGAATGCCCATATCTCTATGCATTTATTGAAGAAGTGGATAAAGTCATTTTATCTTGTTTAGCAATCATTGACTCTGTCAATAATTGCATTGGATCATTGCTCATATATATTTAAAAGATAGTCATTAATAATTTGAAGTACTAAATCCACTACAAATATTATATTCTAGTTTTATTTATTCCTTGTTCTCGCAAACAAAAGCATCCAAAGGATGATCTCTTTTGACTATCTCATTTTTGGCATTAATCTGTGAAAGGGAGTCTCTTATCTTGATCCATTAAAACCTTTAGCCCTTCAGAAAACCAACATGCTAGGGACGTCCCCCTTGGACCAACCATCCTAAATAGAAAGAGCTCCTATCGAGGTGACAAGCAGGAAGCTCTGCTATGCCATGAAGCCTTGACCTCAAGCTAACCTAAACCCTTCCTACAAATCAGTATATAACAGTCCCACTCATTTATTTTCATTAATTTCCCTCCATTTCTTCATTTTCACACCTTTTGGGCCCTCCAAGAGGAGTTACACCTCTTCTAGAACTCCCATAAATGATTTTTAAAAAATTATTTGACCTCTCACCTTCCTTTACATCAACTTCTAAGGCCTCCCACTACTCTTTGCTTGATCCCAATACTCCTCTACTTTTCTACACCATAGATCTAGCTTCAAACCCTAGATGGTGCACCCACTCATTGAGATTTGCTCATTTGATGTGGATTTTACACTTGGAGTTCATCCAAGTGCCTTTTACTCCTAGGGTATAAAGAGAACCTTTCTCACTCTTTTACTTACCAATCTTTGTGATAAGTCTATTATCAAAATTCCCTTCCTAATTTCCATCTTCTCGTATTTCCTTTTGCCATTTTTCCATCTATTCATTGCTCTTGGGAGTCTAGTTGCAAACTAGTGGCTACAACACTGTCACACTTTTGGTAATGAGAAAATCTTTGGAGGATCATTGGTTCATGAGTATTCTTTATGCTCCATACACCATGAGGTGATTTTTGTTCTCATTTTTGTTAATGTTTATGGTTATAGATCCTGAGTTCAAAGTATTTTATTTAGGTAAACTAACTGAAGAGTATCACTCTATTAGTTTTATGTCTCATCTTGGAATAACCTAGACTGTGCAAGCATTTTCCTTGCTTCTGTTTGAGATAATCCATCTATGCCATACTCAGGGATTTGTCTAAGTCTTGCACACCAAGGGCTCTACTTGGGATAGCATCTGAGAGGATCTCTACCCTGAGGCTCCCTCTTACACTCCTTTATCTCTATGCCATTTTAATTTCGCAACCATTTCCATAATTTCTACCATTTACTAGTCTTAGAGAGGTCAAAATCACATTTTTATATCATATCTCTTTGCCGGAAATTTTCTGTGTATACGTAAATTTCTCCTGTGAACTCCTTTTGGTGTTTTGGCAAAAGACTTTGTTAGAGCTTTGTCATTGTTTCTTTAAGTGTGACAGCTTATATATTTGAAGGTACATGTCATTGGCAACACCTAGGAGGCAATTTCCCAAACATTCTTTTGTTTGCCTTAGTGACTCATTCTCCTCCCATTTTCATTTTCTAAGCTGCAACTTTTTTCTTCACTTTTGGGACCCTAAAAATAAATTTAACCTAGTTTAGTTGTTTATAACTTAACCTAGGCTATTCTTTTGTCTTCATATAATTATTAGATTAGTTGCTCTTTCTCATTCATTAATTTATAATAACCTAAGCTTTTCACTCCCTCCTTGGCTAACATTGGAAGGCATTGCCACCAACTTGGCCATTGTAGTGGTAAGTGTTTCCTCTTTTCTAAAGTTTTGATCTATCTTTGTTTTAAGAATAAACCCTAATCATAAAAAAATAACATCACTTGTCGGCACCTTTGGGGAGCTTCATCCCCAAAATCGCCTTGGTTTTAAAGGAAATTAACTTGTGGCTATCTTCATGTTTTAGAAGTTGATATATCTAAGATAAGTTCTCCTTTACAAGTTTATTTCTTTCATAACCCTCATATGGCTCCCAAGCACTTCATGGTATATGGTTAGATAATTTGGATGTGGTTTTAATGCTTTAGATCTTTGCTCACAAGTTATTTCATTAATTTAATCTTTAAAGTGCATATGAAGTGCAGTGATGGCTCTATGCCATTCTCCCACATTTGCTAAGTTTTATATCCCTTTTAAGCTCTAACCTCTAAACTTAGCACATAACATATGATGGACAATACACCCTTAGATCCATTTTGATGTGCTTGGGTTTTCTCCACGCCCTAGTTTGATTTTAGTAATTTTTCTGATGCTCACGCCTTTAGCCTTGCTGATTAAACACCCACGCCTTGGTCACACATCCTATGCTTATGGTCCTTTATGGTTCATATGTTTCACATCCACTGCTCCACGCTTTTTATTCATGACATACAATCTAATGCCTCAAGTCAAATCTGCTCACGGGCCTTATCTGGTATTTTAGCACACGCCTTGGGTAATAATATAAGATATAATGTCATGTATTGAAGATTCATGGTTTAGCACATATTGCTCACAGCCTCATTCACTTTTAAACTTTCACACTTTAACGTTATTGCAAGCACTTGTTACATCATCTATCACATGCTCATGGTTTAAATCTTTCAAGTGTTTGAGCTTTATCTCTCATTTCAGTTGCCAGTATCATTACATGTAAATGGTTCATGGTTTTATGGTTCACATCTTCAAGTTCCTTTCATGTGATGTTTACTTTGATGGTTTTAACATTGTGCTATCATATTGCTATATCCTTACATGTTAATGGTGGTTTGATCACATTGCAAGTACATATTTTCATATATTTTGCTCACGTCCATACGCTAAAACTCAATTTTTATGGTCTAAACTTGTTAAAAATACAATCTAACACACCTAAAGACCCACCAGGGTCCTAATAACACTTAGGAACATTTTAGGGTCCATTCATCTACCAGCTTCACCATCTAAAACGGGTTTGAGGGACAAATCTCAAGCGGTAGTGTGTATGGGACCGCCCTGGTTTTGTTAGAGATCCCAAGGACAGGACTCATTTTACTGTAAGTGATGAACTTGAAGTGCTAGGGTAAGGACTCGCTAGCCTTACTATCTTGAGCACCGGGCAGCCATTTGGGCCAAGGGAGGAGGAAGTTTGAGACAATACACTTAGTCTTAGGGGTGGGAAATAAAATCTTTAAGAAATTACACTTAGCTGCATAGATCACTGTATGTTTGGGGAAAGTAGATGTATCGATAGGCAAACATCATTGGTGATAATCTTATCTAGTTTATCTTATGTGCAACTTGATGGTAAATGTTTATTGTGCTTAAGTGATCATTTGTCTAAAACATTGAAGCATTTTATTTATTGATTGTTGTGGTGTGAGTCAAGGAAGTTTTGAGCATCCCCCACTCTGGGGAGGCATTACTCTCTTGATTCTTGAGTGTGTTTGTGTGATTTCAGCCTGAAGGCACCCAATAGAGGCAAGTGCTATTAGCATGCTTGGCAAATTATGAACACTTACATTGGTGCATCTTGTATTTGATTTGTATTATCTTTGTATATCTTGTATATGTTGTAAACATTGTAAACACTTTCTAATTCTTTGTAAGTAATCTTGGTTTGGGGGTAGCTTAACTTTGATTTATTTTGTAAACACCTTGTAATTGAACAACAGCCTCAAACATAGCTGACCCTACTGCCCAACCTTAGGCATCAATTAGTCCTTAGTTGACTTAGGGAAAGCAGCTGACTTGCATTTAGATTTCAGATCACCTCTACACTCCAGAATTGTTGCTTGTCATCATAGGCTAGTTCTCCCCTTCGGCCTATAACAAAATAAAACTAACTCCTAGAAAATTTAACTTTAAAACTAACTTAGTAATTAGGGACAACACCCCTTGGCTTCCTCTTGTGAGCAAGCCTAGAAGGAAGAGGTTCCAACAAGGCATGTTGTAATGGGAACCTAGGCATTGTGCCTCAAGGATTACCACTAAGTGAGCGTGACTTGGCTCACGTTAGCAAGTGTGTGTATAAGGACGGAAACACATCCCCTGACACTTTTGAAAGCTCTTCTTCCTTCTTCTGTCCACTCAAACTTGACATCTTTCTTTAGTAGCTTTTGGAGAGGTTTTAAAGTTTCGGCCAGATTGGGCATGAATCTTCTTACAAAGTTAATTTGACCAAGGAAGGATTGTAGGGCTTTCTTGGTTTGGGGTAAAGGGACTTGTTGTATGGCTTGTACCCTTTCTGGGTCCATTTTTACTCCATCTTTTGTTATGATATGACCCAACAATTTTCCTTCATCAACTCCCAAGATCGATTTGGCTGGATTTAAGGAGATGCCATATTTTCGGCATCTTTCAAACACTTGTTTGAGATGACTTATATGATCATCTCTTTCCTTTGAGAACACCGTCAAATCATCTTGGTATATTTCAATGATCTTGCCCATTAGTTCATGGAAGGCATAATCCATGGCTCTTTGAAAAGTGGCCCCTGCATTTAACAATTCAAAAGGCATCCTAAGGTACTCAAAGGTACCCCAAGGTGTGGTGAAAGTTGTCTTATTTTGGTCCTCGTTCCTTACCAAAACCTGGTTGTATCCAGAGAAACCATCTAACATGGACATTATTTTTGACCCAGTAACTCTTTGCAAAAGAGTTTCCATATTGGGTAGGGGGTAGTTATCCTTAATGCATGCAAGATTTAGATTTCTAATATCTATACATAGTCTTATTCCCCCATTTTTCTTTCTAACTACCACCAAGTTAGAACACCATGTAGAGTGTCTTGTTGGTGCAATGATGCCAGCATCCAACAT
>SNQJ01S0119315.1:0-14462 GCA_010110895.2 Picea sitchensis
TTTGAGGAAAAAACATTTTTAAGGAGAAGGCAATGTTATGTACATAAAATATACATAAATAAGATATTAAATAATATAAAAACTAATTAATAAATAATAAATAATTATTAATAATGAAAAGACATGGCTATTGGCTATTGGGCACCCCAGCGGGGTATATAAGCAAGCCCTCACTTCTCGATTGCAATCATCCATCAATTATTCATTTTTATCAATATATTTTATTATTCTAATTCAATAGCTTGGTCTATTTATTACAGTTGACGTGGCTCGAGCCAATGACGAGATGACACGTGGCCCAATGAGGAGGCACCACGTGGCACCTTCTGGAAGGTCAAAGAGGTTTGGCGGTTTCCACCAAATCTGGCGGTTACCACCAAATCTAGCGGGAATCCTCCAAATCTGGCGAAATCCCGCTAAGTTTGACTAACTATCGCTAAGTTTGGCTAACTGTCGCTAAATTTGGCGGAGTCTGGCTTATTTAGTTGGGCATGAAAATCGAGAAAAAAAGAGTTTTTTGGCACACAGTTCGACACTGTACTGATCTGACATGGCACAGCATTGGGATTCGTGTCGAGGGGAGGTCCCGAGGGCCTGTTCAAAAGTAGGTCGACTTTATACTCAAAAGTTGCAGAATTTCGAGGAGTCCAAATATGGATTTTGATTTTGCATCAGAGTAGTCAAACAAAAAAGTGCCTCCAGAGCCCAAGATGTCGAGCTAAGCATAGTCGAGTTCATACTCAAAAGTCTCGGAATTATCTGTTGCAGCCATTGGTGATGTTTTCTTCTTCCAAAAGTTATAGATCTGGAAGTTGGTTTCAAGAATTGTTATGTAAGTCTTTCTTTTGTATTCTTAAAGCATTGAAGATTAATAAGAAGCCTTCCCCACTGAGACAAAGGCCCAGAGACGTAGGCAAACTTGTGCCAAACTCCGTTATCAATCTTGATGTTATGGTTTTGTTGTTTTTACTTCTTATATAGCTGCAACTTCTTTCATTAAGCTTCTTTTCTTTCTTAATTCAAAAATGTTAAATCAAATCATGCATAAACTTAATCATAGTCTTTAAAAGATCATTTTCGGATCAGTGTAACATTCAACTCAGACAACAAAGGGACCGAGGTATTGTTGGGAGGATATGAGCTGGATTTGTTGACAATCGGACGTGTGTTGCAGATGTGTGAAGGAGGCAGTCGCGGGCGGTGGTGGTTGGATAGTCCACGAGGGGAGGCTACAGGTTGCAGCAGGTAGCTGCCAGCACAGCTGACAGCCACTGACTGAGGATTGAGAGTTGCGACAAAGGAGGTGTTCGAGAAGTGTGAAAGGTGGGTCGTAAAAACAGTCGTTGATGGAGAATTCAGGATGCAGATAGTCGACCAAGCCGTCGTAGGCAGTTAGCCAACCAACAACAGAGTCGTCGACCAGTAGGGAAACCGAGACAAGCCGTCGGCCAAGTCAGTAGAAGACCGCAGGGGCCATAGGATCGAGATAGCCATCGGGCATCGGGAAAAAATCGAGCCAGCCTCGGACAGGTTCGGGCAGTAGGTCCGGGCAGAAAAATTTGAGTTTTCCAACAAATTCTTGAGATGGCAATTGGATTCTGATTTGAGGATAGATTGGATGGGGTTTCCAACTATAGTCCTTGGAAAGAGAGAATCATGTTGGTGTTGATGAAGAATGGGATCTAAGAATTTTCTAATACCTAGATCACTACTCCAACAAATCCGGCACAATCAGTCATCCATAATCAGAAGGATGTGAAAGTGAGACACATAATTCTAGATGGAGTAAATGATCACTTGATCCCTCATTTATTTGGAAAGAGCAATGTCGGAGACATGTGAGAGGCTCTGAAGGGTTTATTTCAGAGTAAAAACGAGAATCACAAAATGGTGTTGATAGAGAAGCTCAGAGACACAAAGATGACAGGATCAGACACGGTGACAACCTATCTCACCCGGATCCGACAGGTTCAAGATGAATTGGCTGCAATCGGGGAGACAATAGATGATTCAGAATTGATGAGGATGACACTCAAAGGATTCACGAAGAAATGGACATTGTTCATCAAAGGGATCGTGGCACGGGAGAAGCTCCCTGATTGGACGAGGTTGTTGGATGACTTCGTTTAGGAAGAAATTCAATATGAATAACTAAATCGAGGCTAGCACAAGATTGATGATGAGAACATTGCTCTTTCCAGCCAGGAAAAGAAGGGCAAGTTCAAGAAGATTTCCAGTGGAGAGTCTACCTCTCAAGACAGCAAGAAGAAAGACATGAGAAAAGTCAAGTGCTTTTCATGTCACAAGTTTGGTCACTATGCAGGTCAATGTCTGAACAAGAAGAAGGGTGAAAATGGGATGTAACCACAGGTAGTTGCGTCGGCAAAGGCTTAAGTGGATGAGTTTCCCAAGAAGTTTGAGAGTGAATTCGTACTTGTTTCTCATATTTCTTCAAGCACCATATTAGCTGGTGCATGGCTATTAGATAGTGGATCCACATGTCACATGACAGGAGCACAAGAGTTGTTTGAGAGATTCACAGAGTCACACTCAGACGTGCATGTGGAACTGGGTGTGGGCACCAAGTATGCAGTAAAGGGATCTGGGATGGTGCCATTCTAGTTGGAGTCAGGAAGTGTGTTGAGAGTGATGAATGTATTATGGTGCCAGAACTCAAGAGGTGTTCTAAGTCTCAGCGATTGAGAAGAAGGGATTTGACGTACTTATCCAGGATGAACAAGCGTTGATCAAGCCCAAAGGATCCATCTCAGACACAACATTTGTTCTTGGGGTTAGAGAGAGAAAATTGTATAGGCTAAAGGGCCAATCTATGCGAGCTATGGCAAGTAGCAAAGTGGTAGAGAACAAGGAGCAGGTAGCTCCGAAGGTTGGGAAGCTTAAAGGGAGTCAGTCTTCATATTTAGGTGCGAAGGAGAAATCTTCCAAGTCTGTCAAGGATTCATGGTACAATATGACCATGCAGGATGCTCAGGAGAAGGAGGCTTCTAGGAACATGTTCAAAGAGAAGTCTTCGAAAAAGGGTTCGAGTGAGATGGCAAGGATAGATTTCATTTCAGAGGGAGTAGCCAATCAGGTGGATTGGAGAAAAGCCATGGTAGCGGATTTGGCAGCAAAGACAGAGCCACCTCCATGTGGTAGAAGTACCTTCCTCGCTAAGAGGGAGAGTTGATGTATTTAGCATCAGACAGGTACTTTCACATTAGCTTGGTGTCTAGCATGTGGAAGTCATCACTGATACCTTTCATAACTTAGGAATTTCACTTTATGAGTTAATAATTAAAGTGAATTATCTTTTATGATTAATTAAGTTAAATGCCTAAGTTTTTGGCTTTAGTAACCTAAGTGAGTTAATTAAATACTAGCCATTAGATCTAAAGTGAAGGTTAGATTTAATCTCATCCCTTGATCACTTTAGACATCTAGGGTTTTGGATTTAGGGTTAAATCAACATAATAAAGGCAGCCTAGGTGAGAAGATGAGACACACATGAAGTGAGGAGATCTCATTGATTGGCTGAGTAGGACATTTCGTCCAAGTGTGAGTGGGCATGGTCAGAGGAAAGGAGCAAAGCGACAACAAGGGAAATAACAGCCATGTAAGCTAGGCTATTGGTTATTATTGTATTTTCCTCAAATGGGCCATTATCCCAGGACAGGAGGCCAAGATTTTTTTTGATAAAATCAACTCAGGTGTTGGTTTTCACTTCAAGTTTTTTCCAGGGGTAATTTACCCAGAAATATCGTGTGCAATGTGTATGGTTTCTTATTATGATTTTGTTGTAATGTTTGGTTAAATAACTCAATTGTGTTTTTATTCAATAAGTGATATATTTGGAATTAACTAACGGGTGTTGGGTTTAAGAAATTAACCAGCTTTTGGGAGTGGGGAGCAGGAGCGAAAAGTGCAATTTTCAAAAAGATTCTGGGAGCAAAGTGTTTCGGGAGCATTTTTTATATAATACATATTTTAATATATTTTTTATGCATATATATAAAAAAAAAACATGGAGAATGTCGAATCAACTGCAAAAAACATGAAAACATAAATTTAAGATCAATTAACTACTAGATTAGTGATGATCATTAAAGCATCAACCATTTAGTACACATATAACATCAATCATATAAAATTTGAAATTAACAAATTGTAATGGAAAACATCAACCACAAAATGAAAGACTCTAGAACATCATATTCATTACCAATGAGTTGTAAGATTTAGTCAAATATTTCAAACTTCAAAGGTAAATTGTCATATAATATTCATTGTTTACAAAATAAACCATAATAAAGACAAAGTACTAAGTTCTAGAGACTACTTCTAAACAGGAAAGAGAAAAAGAGATCTAGTATACAGTACTAGGCACTAAGCTTTCCTCTTTCCACGAGAAACATCTAGTTTCTTTTCTCGTGATCTATGAAGAATAGGAGTAGGAGTAGGTGGAAGTGTTCATGGAACACGACCAGCAGCGGCATGGCCCTCGCATAATGCTGGATGTTGTGAAGATAAAGGAAAAATTGTTGCATCTAGAAACCTACTAGTGGATGGGGGTGGCATGCCTGCTTTGGGAATATGAACACCATCATGTTCACCTAAAAGTTTGGTTTTCAAGCGCTCTAAAACCATGGTTCCATCCTCCAAATTAGTCTCCTCTAGATTGTTTTCCCAAGTCACATCTCTTTTATAATTATCATTCTTTGTTGCATCACAATAATGGTAGAACAACCTCAAGTTGTAATGCACATAAACCAAGCTTTTTTCCTAGTCTACATTCAAGCTATTTCTCTTTACATTGTGGATGAAGCTATAGGTGCTCGAACACCTCTCTGCAAAAGAAGTGTTAACCACTTGAGAAAGCACCCTCGCCACCAATTTATGCAGATATGTGGTAGAGGTTCCATACACGATCACCATTCAATAGAACTCAACATATCTCAATCTTTGGTTGCATGCAATTTACTAAAGACTCCATGCTCACTAATGCACTTGCTCAATTCACTTCGTATTTTGTTGTTGATTGCAGCTTCATGAGACATCCTCAAGATCGTTCTCCTCTGGACTGAGTTGAGACACCTGTGTGAGGAAGCCCAAGTGTTGGGTGTGCCCATGTGATGGGTGTACATCAGACTCTGGACTGAGTTGTGATGACGTGTGGTCTCTTGCTTTGTACTCCTCTGGACTGAGTTGAGTCAGCCTGAGATGGTCTCCTTCCTTGCACTCCTGTGGACTCAGTTGAATCGGATTGAGAAGGTACTCTGGATGGTTCTCCTATGGACTCAGTTGATAGATTTGTTGAGTATGATGTCCCTGTATTGAGCACAGGTGGACGTGTCCCTAGTGGTTGAGCACTAGTGGACGTGTGAGATCCTTGCTATATTGTTTGAGAGTAATATTTACTTGTAACCCTAATTTGTGATGTAAAGGGTACAAGTCGGCCCCACCATATGTGAAAGATAATTAATATTGGTGTAATGATTAATTATATTATTGATTTATTGAGGTCGGCCCTATTGTACCAATAGACACACCCTTTTTGGAAATTTCAGCAAGTGCATGTACGGCTAAAGTGCGCACCTCTCTTGGGCTCTAGGTTCTAGTTTTTGGTAAGCACCCTCTTGTGTGATAGGTCTATGGTGTTGGGGGATCTTCTCTTGAGAATATAGAAAATGATTGTTGGGTTTTTTCCTTGTTTCAGAAGGGTTTTCCCAGGATACTTCTTGTGTTCTTGCGCATGGTTATTCTTCTTGTGATCTTGGTTATTGCATCACTTATGTATGGTGTTGTTGCATTTGTTTATGGTTCAGTTCATGGTAAATGAAATAAACTACATGCATCAGGTTAACCATCAAAACTTAACATGGTTTCAGAGCAGAGTTCTTGAAGAGACCATTGCACAAGCAATTGAAGAAGCCAGTCGTCCCCTCCCCTTGTTGCAACTACAAAAACAGATCCCCCTTTTTTGCTAGGTTTCAGCACCTTCCACTGAAACGTTGGGGATAATTTTTTCATAGGAGTGTATGGCCTCCTTCAGCGCACCTCCAGAAACTCTCAGACTGCAATTCCAAGAATTTTTTATTTTTAGCCCTAGGGTTTCTAGGGTTCCGCAATTTTCTGCAGAATTTTGGTTTTAGGGTTTCTGCAGCTCATTGAAGGAGTTTTCAAGCTTACCAGTGTTCTTCTGACTTTCAAGGCTTATTGTTGGCAGTCATAATTCCAACAAAACTTAAGGTTGCTAGCCTAGCCTAGCCGTTAGGTTTCCTAGCCTAGCCATTAGGGTTTGTGGAAGAATCTGCAAACCATGAGGAAGAGAACTTTGGTGGAAGATAGGCTTGATGGATCAAGCAACTTCAGTTCCTAAAATTCAAGACTACATATCACCCTAGAAGAGGATGACCTATTGAGTTTGATACAATAGACTCTACCAGAAACAGCTACCGATGAAGAGAAGGAAGATTGGAAGGCAGATGACGTCAAAGCAAGGAAGATAATCATCTATTCAGTAAGAGATCATCTACTACCTCGTATTGCTAACCTAAAGAAATCTTATGAGATGTATGATGCGTTGAAGAATATGTTTGAGAGTAACAACACCCGCAGAGTTCTTACATTGAAGAACCAGCTTCAACATATCAAGATGAGAAAATATGACACCATTGCTACCTTCTTCATGAATATTTCAGAGATCAGAGATCAATTGGGTGCCATTGGAGAAACCATATTAGACAAAGAACTTGTCTTGACTACTCTCAATGCTCTTCCAAGACATTGGGAACCATTTCTTCAAAGTATCAGTGGCAAACCAGATCTACCGGGATTTGATCGTTTATGGACAGACTGCACCAGGGAGGAAACCAGACTTATAGCCAGAGGAGTGCAAGACTTCGATCATGATGAAAATCAAGCCCTTGCCTCCCATGCAAAGAGAGGAAGAGGAAATAGAAGAAGTTTTGGCAAAGCATTCAAAGACGAGAACACTTCAACTCTTTCAGGGCATGAATATAGAAAAGACATTTCAAGGATTTAATGTTTCAAATGTGACAAGTATGGACACATTGTGAGAAATTGTCCTACCAGGACGAAAGGAACACAATATGCACCCACTGCAGATGTCTATTCAGAACCACATCAGAGAGATGAAGACATAAAAGATGAGGCATTCTTCTTCATATCTTAGCTTTCTCAGGAGGACCAAAAGCAAGATTGAGCATGATTGTAGTCTAAGGTAAGTGTTGTACTACATTCCTTATTTGATTTCATCATTACCTTGTAGTTGTTTTCATTTTGATAATGAAGTGTATTATCCATGGTATGTGATCCCTCATGACTTGGACCATTATCCTTGGTACGGGAGTCCAAATTTTCTTGGTTGGTTATTATCCTAGTACATGAGGCCATTTTGATTGTTATCCTTACGAGCGGTCATCTTGGTTATTATTCTAGTACGAGAGGCCAACAAAGTACTGTAGAGGCAGTAGAGGACCTAAGAAGACATGGAATGTCTCGAGGTTAGCAACATCGGAAAAGGAAGATGTTTATCCTTCAAACTTCAGAGGGAGTCACTTGACTCAGAGAGAGTCAAACTATTTGAGAAGGAAGAGACAATACCTTCTCCCCCTTCAGCAGTTCAGAGGGAGACAATTATTGATACCATTATTGATCCAGTTGATGTTCCTAAAGACATTGCAGTAGGCGATAAGAGGCCTTCCTAGGATCGACAGACTCTGCAGGAGGTAGAGGGACATGCAGCTCCTCGAGGTACATTCCGAGAGAGAAAGAGACCAAAGAGATTTTCGAGCTATGTTTCAGTCATGAGCCACATCATTGATACTGAGACTTCTTGTCATGGAGAAGCAACAGGTCAGCAGGTATGGAAAGATGCCATGACAGAAGAGTATAAATCCATCATGAAAAATGATGTGTGGGAGATTGTTCTGAGATCAGAAGGGAAGTCTGTAGTGACTTCCAAGTGGATCTATAAAATCAAACATGCAGTTGATGGAAGTGTCAAGAAGTACAAAGAGAGATTTGTGGCTAGAGGATTCTCTTAGGTAGATGGAATTGATTATGAGGAGACATTTGCTCCTGTAGCCCGATACACTTCCATCTGTATGATCATTTCCCTAGCAGCATCCATGGGTTGGAGACTACATCAAATGGATGTAAAGACAACCCTTCTCAATGGTGAGATTGAGGAAGCAGATACATCGAGCAGTCAGAGGGATTCATGATACATGAGCAGAAGTCTCATGTGTGCAGATTGAAGAAAGCCATGTATGGACTACAATAGGTACCTCATGCTTGGTGGATGGATTTCTGATGAGTTTGGGCTTCAGCAAGAGTGGTGTTGATCCAAACCTATACTATCATATTTTTGGTGACAAGTGCCTAATTGTGGTCCTATATGTTGATGATTTATTCCTCACCGGTTAAGAAAGTCTTATTGTTGAATGCAAGCATGCATTGACTTCTAAATTTGAGATGAAGGATCTGGGTATGATGCACTACTTCTTGGGACTAGAAGTATGGCAGGGGACTAATGAGATTTTCTTGAGCCAAGGAAAATATACAGTGCAGATATTGATAAAATTTAGTATGACAGACTGCAAATCCATGCCTACATCGATGGTGATGGATCTGAAGAAAATGAACGAGGATCCTACTGATTCAGGCGAGATTGATTCACATCATTACCAACAGTTGATTGGATCATTGATGTATTTTCTTAACACCAGACCTGATATATTTTATGCAATGAATGTACTCAGCCATTTCATGAGTAAGTCGAGACAGACACACTAGATAGCAGTGAAGCATGTGTTGATATATCTACAAGGAATAGTTGGATATGGCTTGAGATATGCCTCCGGTGTAGACATGAAATTGCAGGAATGTGCCGATGCAGACTGGGAAGGGAGCGCAATGGACCGGAAGAGCACATCCAGTTGTTGTTTTACCTTGGGATCTGCCATGGTTTCCTGGTGCAGTAGGAAATAGAGCTATGTGGCTTTGAGTAGCACAGAAGCAGAGTACATAGCATTATGTGTGGCAGTCTGCAAAGTAGTGTACCTTCGCAAGTTCCTTGCAGATTTATTTGGTCATGAGATGGATTCCACTGTTATCCATTGCGATAACCAGAGTTGTGTGAAGCTCTCAGACTGAATCCTATGTTTCACAATAAATCAAAACACATTGAGATCAAATACCATTATATCAAAGATATGGTGCAGAGGAAAGCAGTACACGTGCAGTACCTTTCTACACATGAGCAGGTTGCAGATGTCTTCACCAAACCGCTTTCCAGGACAAAGTTCGAGTACTTCCATGAGAGACTTGGCCTAGTGGAGAATGTCTCCCTAGCTGAGAGGGAGTGTTGTTGATTGCAACTTCATGAGACATCCTCCAAATCATTCTCCTCTGGACTAAGCTGAGACATCTATGTGAGGAAGCCCAAGTGTTGGGTGTGCCCATGTGATGGGTGTACGTCGGACTCTAGTTTCAGTTGTGATGACGTGCGGTCTCTTGCTTTGTACTCCTCTGGACTGAGTTGAGTCATCTTGAGATGGTCCACTGCCTTGCATTCCTATGGACTCAATTGAGTTGGCTTGAGATGGTACTCCAGATGGTTCTCCCGTGGACTCAGTTGAGAGATCTGTTGAGTATGATGTCCTTGTGGTTGAGCACAAGTGGATGTGTCCCTAGTGACTGAGCACTAGTGGACGTGTGAGATCCTTGCTATATTTTCTCTGAGTAAGATTTACTTGTAACCCTAATTTGTGATGTAAAGAGTACAAGTCGGCCCCACCATATGTGATCTGGGATCTTTTCATCGTGACTTATTAAGAATTGCATTAAATGAGCATAAATTAAAGTGCACCATTAAAGAAGGAAAAACTCAAAAATGAAGAGACATAAGCATCAGATCTGAATAGAAAAACTTGATAACGGAGTTCATCTCTGGTGGACTATGTCTTCGGGTCCTGCTCTCAAATGGGTAGGCTCTTTCATTAACTCAGCAAAAGAACTTGGAAAAATACATAAGTATACCTCATTCTCAAATCAAGTTGCAAAAATAATGCTCAGATCATAAAACAAACAACACCACTGAATTTGTGGCGTCGAATTACCCAAAAATGATTGTCTCCACGTCTCGATCCGACTCTGGCACTCCCAGGCCCAAGAAGAATTGTCTCGGTTTTTGAGCCTTTTGCAACCTGCAATAATGACTGTACCTCCCTCGAAAATTGTGTCAGCAAGTCGTACAGTCCACGCCTCCTCCTCTGTGGTTGGGCGGATACCCTTTTTAATAAAAAATGTGGGCGATAGTACCAAGTGGCAACCGCGGCCTAGTGGTTAAGGGTGGAAGTGTTAAGGCTTGGGCAAAGGTGGAGTTTCCGGGGTCGATCCCCACAGACTCCATTTTTGGTTTGTTTGTTATATGTTGTATACAATGTATTATCCGTTCCGCTAACTTTAGCGATGCTGCTAGAAGGTCCTCCAACGAGATTTAACAATGACTATTTTTGTTTCAAAATTTGTTCACGGGCTGTCCTTGTGCATTTCTCACTTGCCACGTGGAAACCCCTAATTGGGCCATGTGGAGGCCTCTCATTGGGCCACGCTACCCACTGCCAAGTCAACATGCCACGTCAACTGTACGGACTGTATGGACTGCCATGTGGAACGATCCTATTGGTCCATGGATATGTCCAAAAAGCCAATAATTGGGTGACACGTGGTAGTCTTTGGTGCTGCCACATCATCATGTTGACGTCAGCATGCCACGTGTCACTTCCCTTCTCCTGCCACGTACGATGTACAAACGATGATGTCATCTGTATGGATGTCGACATCAGTAGTACAGATGTTGACTCATCCGCTGTTGACTAGGCTAGGTTGACCAAACTTTGACTGCAAATATATTTCAATATGTAACTTTGTTTGATGAGTCGTTTGCGTCATTAGAAATCTTGTCACGCACTCTTCATTATCATGTCATTTTCACTGAATTTTGGGAATTTTGAATTTTTGTCCTTTCTCTGTCTGCTGGAGCCATTCTGAGCGTTCTGAGTTGCCTCTGTGAGTTCTGAGTTGTTCTTAGCCTTCTCTGGATCCTTTTTGGATCACGCCTTCCCACTAAGAGTTTTTTGGACCACCAAAAGCTTTCATCAATCAACAAGTAAGTGAGGGAAGAGTCCCCTGACTTTGTCCTTCTCGATCCACTTTGCCTTGCTTGGATGTGTGCCTTTTAATCCTACGTGAAGATAATCAACATCACCCCTGCGTGCAGTCCTCGTCCTCCAGTCCATGATGATACCTTCCTATAGCTCATCCAAGAACTCAAGTGCGAACTCATCAACTGAAGGTATTGAAGCTTCCTCATCTTGATCCATGATCATGGGAGGCTCAAAAAGTTTCAAGTTCTCAACGTTCACAACTGAGTAAATCTGCATGTAAGGTGGAAGATGCAGACGAAAAGCATTGGTACCACTTTTTTCCAAGATAGTGAAGGGTCCATAACAAATGGGCTTGAGTTTCTTGCCTTCACCCTTCAATATCTCCTTACTGATGTGAAGCCATAGCCAGTCTCCAACCTGGAACTGATGATCAATTTTGTGCTTGTCATGCCGAGCTTTATACCATGCTTGACTTTTATCCAATTGTTCCCTGACTACCTGGCGTATCTGTTGGATTCTCTGGATGAACTTGCGGGCTCTGTCCTCTGTTCGTTCTTCATTCACATCGAAATCTCTCCCATACATCAAGTCCAAAGGAACCTTTGGTAGGTACCCAAAACATGTCTCAAAAGGTGAAATCTGAGTGGATGAATGTAAATCTCGGTTGTACGCATGTTTTACATAGGGTATATGTTCATCCCATAACTTGGGATGCTTGTTGCAGTAGCCTCGAAGCAAAAGTACCATTGTTCGGTTTACCACCTCTATCTTTCCGTCGGTCTGTGGATGGAAAGCAGTCCTCCTCTTCAATTTGGTGTCCATCATCCTCCACAAGTTAGTCCAAAAGTCCCCAAGGAATCTAGTATCTCAATCCAAGACAATGGATGTGGATAATCCAAAGTGAACCCAAACATACTGAAAGAAGAGATTAGCAGTCTGCAGTGACCTACTTTTTACATGGCATCAATATACACATCTTGTTGAACCTATCCACTACAACATACAAATAATCATGACCCCCTTTTGTCATTGGTAAACCCCTAAAAAATCCATGGAAACACTTTCCCATGGATGGGATGGAACAGGTAGTGGTGAGTATATCCCCAGTTTTCTATTAGTGGGATTACAAGTAGAACACATCACACACCCCTTTACATATTTAGTTACAATTTCTTTCATTTGAGGCCAATAACAAAACCTCTACAAATGAGCCATAGTCTTTCCTACCCTAAAATTCCCAGACATAAGAGAAGTGTGAGCTTCTCATATTACATGGACTCGTTCACTTGTAGGAATACATAGTTTTCCAAGATGGTAGAGTAGTTTTCCCTGCAGACAATAGTTCTCTACCTGTGCACCAAAGGTTAGCTTCGCATATAATACCTTAAAATCTTCATCGATGGCATACTGTTATACATAGCTATCATGAGATAAAGAAGTATTCTTCAAAATAATAGAAGCAGCAATAGGAGGTCTAGAAAGCATATCAGCTACCTTGTTATTTGTACCCTTTTTGTACTTGATTACCAAATGAGATTGTTGTAGAAAACCCATCCACCTGTAGTGTCGATATTGTTGCAATTTGGTCTGTGCTTGAAGATACTATAAGGGTTGGTGATCTGTATGTATGATTGTTTCATTCCCTAACAAGTAGTGCGTCCATTTATTTATTCTTTGGATTAATGCATACAACTCTTTATCATATGTAGGATAGTTAACAACAGCTTAGTTAAAAGTTTCCGAGTGGTAACAGATAGGCTTACGATATTGGATCAATACTGCACCCATGGCATATCCATTGGAATTTGTCTCGATCTCAAAAGGTTGTTGAAGATTCGATAGTGCTAATATTGGTGCGGTATTGATCTTCTCCTTCAAAATATTGAAAAAAAATTGTTTCTTTCCTTCCCACTGAAGTTGGGAATGAATCTCCTCCAATACTAAACTGCACCTACAAAGCTTTGGACTTCGGTTACACTCTTTGGCTCAGGCCATTTTACAATTACATCAATTTTGGAAGGATCAACTTTCAATCATCGTCCTCCTATAATATGACCCAAGTACACAAGTGCAATCTTGCCAAATTCACATTTAGATAATTTTACATACATTTTTTCCCTTTGCAAAGTATCCAATACTTACTTTACATCCCTCACATGCTCATCCCAAGTCCCGCTAAAAACAAGAATGTCGTCTAAATATACAATCACAAAGTCATCTAGGAAAGGCCTGAATACATCATTCATCACACGCATGAAATTTGTTGGAGCATTACAAAACCCAAATGGCATAACTAACCAGTCAAACAATCCTTGTTTAGTTTTAAAGGCAGTTTTCCATGCATCATGTTCTGCGACTTTGATTTGATGATATCAACAACATTCTTCAATTGATCAAGTAAATCATCCATGTGAGGAAGAGGGTATCAATTTTTCATCGTGATTTTATTTAAAGCCCGGTAATCGACACACATTCGCCATGTGCCATCTTTCTTTGGCACCATCACGATCGGAGAACCACAAGGATATGAACTCGGCCTGATGACCCCTTGATCCAATAATCCATGTACCTGCTTCCTGATCTCTGTCATCTCCACAACTGACATCATGTACATGCCCACATTAGGAAGAGGAGAATCCTACTGAAGATGTATCTCATGTTGAATTTCCCTCTTAGGAGGTAATCCATCTGGTTCCTGAAAAATATCATCATACTTAGAAACAATATCAATTAATTCATTCTTATGAGATGGATCACACCCTTGGAAAGCGTAGAATGTCCCGACATCTTTCTCTCTAACGACCATGACTACATATTTATTATTATTGTTTATGAGTCTTTTCATTTGCCCTGCACTAACAAGTGTTCTATTTAACCTCATGTTTTGAGCTCTAACAATATATTCCACTCCCCCTTTAGTAAGGTGGTATTTATTCTCATGACAAAAGAAGAATGTTTTTCTATCATAAAGATAAGGAATTCCCAACACTATGCCACATATATCAAGTGGTACAACATCCAAATCCACTTCATCGATCAACTTTGAAGCAATAGAAAATATGATCCTACATTGTTTGGTGACATTAAGTTTTGCTTTATCACATACCTAACCAAGAGGATAAGGCTTCGGATGTAGTTTTGTTTCAAGACCCATCTTCTTGACAAGTGCTTCAGATATTAAGTTTACTTGGGAACCCAGATCAAATAATGTATCTATCTTAATATGTTTAGAATCTAGATACAACTCTTATATGAAATAATTCATTC
>SNQJ01S0119316.1:0-15804 GCA_010110895.2 Picea sitchensis
GTGGTGACAGCGTTACCCACAAGTACTTTCACAGAAATGAGAAGGCTGGCTCGTGATGAGACCCCTTATCCTCTGACTAAGTCTTGTTTTATTATTTTTATGGGTCCCCCTTGTTTCTTGCTGAGAAGCCTTTTACTGCTTTCTCGAGGATACCTGGGCGAAGCATCTCGAGGTTTTATTTTTAGGCTTTATCTTTTGCTAGCTTGTTTTTACCTTCTGGGCCTTTAGCCCCTTCTTCCCACAAGGTAAGGTGCAACCCTCAAATGATTGGCCAACCCAATGCCTGGACAAATGAAATGGGGTAGATGAGCGGGAAGCAGGATGAAAAGTGGTAATATGAAAGGAGTGGACGATGGCTTTTCAGAAATCCCCCTAGTGGAAAACCAAAACCTACGGGCACAAGCTTGCTAGGGCATCCTGTCATTCCCCCTAGACATGGTCAAGTGGGCAAGTATAAGATCCAAGCATTCGTTAAAAATAAAAGGAATTAAATGCACATATTCAAAGGTTTTGAGGATCAAAGTGACACATACCATGATACCCGGACTCATTACCCCATGGAGCAAGAACCATCTATGACACAAGACCGAGGCGATGGTGATGGATGCTGCTGCTGCTGGCAAAGTAGAGGCGCTGAAAGGGAGAAAAGATGGGTCCTCCAGGGCCATGCCTAAGTCAATCTGGCTCTCGGTACTCCATGTCTAGGACCTGCGGGCCTCGAGACATAATATCCTAGTTATCCCTAAAAGTGGGGATAACAGTGCACATATCCCCTGCACGAATGGTTCCCAAGACCCAGGAAGACCTCTCAAGGCCACATTCACTAGCTCAACATCCTGCACTGTCTCACCAATGGCTGCAAGCTGATCTTAGATTTGAGTAATATTCATAAGATAGTTGACCACTGTGTCTTCACTGGTCATCCTAATAATTTGAAGCTGGTGCTTCAAGTGTAGCATCCTCCCTGTATTCTTGTTCTGGTAGAGACCCACCAAGGTAGAGACCCACCAAGGCATCATACATATTCTTGGCAGTTGTCTTCTCAACAATGTGAGGAATCAAATGATCCTTCACGGACTCTAGCAATAGCCTTTTAGGCTTCACTTCTTTCTTCTTGTGTGCTTTCAATTCCTGTGGATTGGTAGGGTCTGCAACCACACTCTCAACATACTCCTTGGGGTCATTTTCTTCCAACAAGAGGAGAACCGTTGCCTTCCATGCCCGAAAGTTGGTTTCCCTTTCCAACCTATCCTCAAGCTTCAAAGTGTTCACCATCTTGACCTACTCGGAACAAGAACAAAGACCAGAACATGAACAACACTCTTCCAGTGTTGTAGTCAAAAATATGTCTCAAGATGATCCTCTTCTCTTCAGATTCCAAGCTCTGATACCATGTCAATTTTCACATATGTCTCTATGTGACCAATTATTAGATCTGAAAATTGCCACCTAGTGAACTAACAGTCAAACCTTAGCTGTAATCACTGAACAATTTTACCCAGAAAATTATGAATGAAAATTGTATGTAGCGGAAACACAAAAGATCAGAGATGAATCATCAACACAACTTGAGACAATTTTCTGTTCTATAATATTTATTAAATTCAGAAATCTTAGGGCAAAAACAACCCTCCTGGTCAACACACTTTGACCAAAAATTGGACAACCTTGTCCACCAAAATATCAACAAAATTATGAAGAAAATTAGCAAAGTACAACTCAACCAACTTACCCGGAAATCACCTCTGCCTAGAAATCTGCTGCTGCCACTGTACGACCTGCTAACGTCAGCTGTACGACTGCTGACATCAGCAGTACAAATTGCAAAAACCTGCCCAGAAAATCTGCCACACGTGCTGCCTGCTTTCCCTCACATGTGCGGCCCTTCTTCCCTTCACACGTGCAACTATACTTTACGGTCTTCCCTCGCACATGTGGCTATACGGCTGCTCCACACGTGTGGCTATGCGGCTACTCCACATGTGTGGCCTACTCCATACGTGCAGCTTGCTGCTGCTCTTCTTCACACGTGTGACCTTCCTAAGCTGAGAAGAAGCATTCCTTTGGCTAGAGACCAGAAAAAGAAAATCACCTCAAATCCTAGGCGAAAATTGCCTCATAATTTTATATTTTTCCTTGCTGAAATTTCCAAACTCCTAGCATAAGTGCACCTCACTTATGCTATCTCCATCCCTGCACAATGATGATCAAATGTCACAATGACTTCTCTCCTTTATATAGGAGTTCAATGAGTGAGTTTAGGAGCCCTTCCTAAACTCAACAATTAATTAGAATGTTTTAATATCCTCTTTTGGGTCTGGATCCCCATCATAAGCCCACAAGACCCATCATCTTGCCCACGAGGCCCTAGCCTCATTTCTAGGCCGATTTTGACGAAACGAAAGGAAAAACTGGTGCCAACGAAAATTCCCACATGCCTGGCACCTTGGCCTCTAGTGGAAATACCTCCCGAAGCTACAAAATCAACACCTGCACCCTCTTGGAGCATGACGTCACCCACACGTGTGACCTTGGAGGACATATTTTGGTGTATTAGCATGTTTATCTATTGTTTTGAGGCTATTTGAGGGGTTGACCAAGGCCTATCTCACTTGTATCATAGATTACTTGTGTTTTCAGGGGCATTGGAGGGTTTTAGCGCTAGGGTTGCCTCATATAAAGAGGCTAGCACTACTCCTAAGCCAAATCATAACTCATCACTTGTGAGAACTACTACTACTTGTCTTCTCTCTTATCTTTTTCACTATGGAGCTCTTGTGCACACTTTTGTAGTGACTTTTGTGGATGCTTTCTCTTGTCAATGTGGACTCTTCATGAACTAGGGTTTCCTCATACTTAGCGAATTGAACTAGTAATCGTTTTGCAAAGTTTATGTGTTTATTCTTGGCATATTTTGGTGAATGCTCTATTAGAGAGGTAATAGTTGCATGCTATCATTGTTTTCCTTGAATAATTTTGAAACCCCAAGGAAGGATTAAGAGTGGTTATCCCCTTCCCTTGTTGCATCTACCTTAATTTTGTTAAAGCATACAAGGTCAAGATTAGGGATTGTGAGAGGACGTCCCCCTAACCTTGTCTTTGAGGTTGAAACCTAGGGTTTATGAGAGGATAAACTTTAGGGTTTAACCTAATTCCATCTAATATCTTTGTTAGATGCTAGAGAAGAAGTGGGACAGTAACTAGGGTTTATGAGAGGATAAACTTTAGGCTCTTTTCCTTTGAGGTTTGACCTAGGCTTATGAGGAGATAATCCTAGGGTCCCAAACCTTCACATCTTCTCTTGCATTTAGCCTCTTTTGAAGGTGTTGCATTGACTCCATATGCCCAAAGAAGGAAAGCGACACTAATCTTTAGCTCACAAGCGTTAGAAAACCCTAACAAGTTCTCTCAGTCTCAAAAGTGGCTTGTTAGTTAGATACCCCATTACATTTGCATGCTTATCCTACCTCAATGATTTGCATTCTAAGACAATTTCTTGCTGCTGCTATAAAAGTATGCGACAGCCATTAGGGCTTGATTATATTGCTGATAGCTAGTGTATTTCATGCTCTTAACCTCATGCAACTATTGGTGAATTTGTAAGTATTTCTATTGCTATTAGACACATTTTTATCGATTTACTTGCTGATTTAGAGTTGGTATATTGCTGCTGTCATAAGACTGTTATATGCTGAAGTGTACTACTATTTACTGCAAGTTTTATTAAAGCATTTGTTTCCTCTTGATAGCTAGTGCTCTGGGACTTCTTCTTCATCCCTTAGACTTGGTATTTGTCATTAAATACACTGGATCACTTCACACACACATATACGATCAAATACCTTGTTTAAACTCTCTTTTAACTTGCCTTATTCTTAGACCTAGCCTATCTCATTGAGTGACCAAGATAGGGGGCCATAGACTTGCCTTTAGCTTGCTATAGGATCCCATGAGGTCACAAGGGAAGCCTCCCTTGTGTTGGATACTTATCCATCACTAAAATGACGGAAGTACTTGCCTAGGTGACAGTGCCGAATACTTCGAATTGTCACGCAAGTTTAACATCTTGTGAAGGCTTTGCACAAGTGCTAGATTCTGTGATAACAGGGCCCCCAAGGCTCGGCCTGTGTGCTAGCTACGGGACCACCAGATCGAACTTAACTCACGACCATGCACAAAAACAACTTTGCATTGATATATTCTTTGAATCTTTAAACAAAAAGTAGTTACAGAATGATAATGTTTGCACACACACAATGTCTGTCTCCTCGAGAGTGAGGGTAATTCAATATTTATACATGAACAGAGCATCTTCCTACTCCAAGAATGGATTGGCAAGAACCCTCAAGTTCGGGACATACAGTTTTCCATTTTAACAAACAACAAAGCGCCACGACCCATGATTGGCTCGCTCGTGCTTAACAAGCATATACCAAAACAACTTGTTGCTGGTCTGATCTGCTGAAGCGTTTGATTGTCTCGATCTGTCATCGCGAGAGAGGGTAGACTCAGTGCTGGAAGCTGCTACTTTCTTGATCACATGTATGGAGGCCGTTATGATGGCATCTTGTAATAACAGCGCAGGTGCCGATTAGTTGGAACGATGCCTTGTTTGTTGATCGAAGGTATCCTGTCATGGCCATGTGAAGAATGCTTAGCCCTCTTGTGCCACAACCCTTGCGATGACCTGGAACATACTGGTGCGCTTTACAGGTGAGGTCAGCAACTTTATTGAAATCAAACTTATGGATGCACCTAGATTTACTGTAACAACACAAGTAATCTCAACTCATCCTAAATTAACAACGCAAGGAAACAAAAAGAGATTAAATGACAAACCATAGTTACCTTTGAGCTGATATGAAATGAGGATAAGGTAATGGCATTATTTGTAGTAAAGAAGGCAAAAGTGATACTAAGTTAAAGGTCAAAAAGGGACATTCAGATGTCAAAGATTTGTCTCATCAGTTGCACTTGCTGTAGTTTCTCTATTTGATGAAAAACTACTGGGAGTTGGGATTTCAGATCTTCTACCATCCATGGCAATTTCAAACTTTAGTCTTTTTGTTTTTGCTTTGTTTTCTGTGATGGTATCCAGAGCAAGTTTCTTTTTGGCTGCAACTTCTGCAGGGCAATGATCACAAACCATGACATTTTGTTCTTTTATTCATGCTAGGTGGTATTTGAGCCCATTTATGCCCCCTCAATAGGGTGGTTACAATGTTTACACTTCACTTTCTTGTCATCATTCAGATTAATTCAGATAGCATGTTGCCATGCTTGATCTACTTGTCTATTAGGAGCGATTTTGAGTCGAGACAAAGAGGTCTGAAGTTTGAAATTGAAAATGTAGGCTGAAATCACAAATGCAACTGAAAACTCAAAAAACCAGAAGAACCACTTTATTAATGCTGAAATGATATCTTTTTTTGTTTTATGGGGTTTAGTTCTTTCCCTTTCCCACACTTTCCAACCCTTTCTTTATTTATTTCTTTTTTCTTCATTACTGGCCTGCAGGCCTGCGGACTTGCCTGATTTGTGTTGGATCGTGAGTCTTGGCGAGTTTTCTGATTTCTGGGCTAGTCTCAGCGAGTCGAGAATTTGTGGGAAGAGTCTTGGGCGAGTACTCATTATTTTGTTGACTTAGAAAGACTCAAGAGTTCTATAAGAGTCAGATAACTCTGCAAGCAATAATGTGTGCAGTTTAAAAACAATATCAATGAAATACTAAAAGGAAGATATGGATTGATTGTAGAATGTCTGACTTTGTTTCCATGTTTTAATCAATACAGGCAAAAGTACTTATGGGCTCAAATTCAGGGACCATTCAGTTGTACTCGTCTACTGCTTGCCCTCTCCAACTGGGGTCAAGTACGGTTTACTGGGGACTGGTATTGATTATATCAGGAGCTTCCTCATTCGTAGTTTTCTTCTATGCAACTGTTCTCTCTAAGATGCTGCCACCATCAGGAATTCCACTTCTTTCAGTTATTGAAAATGACAGGTAATGCAGTCTAGAGGCATTCATTATGTTTTTTAAAGTTCATGTCTGATAAATTTGTTCCATATATTGCAACAGTGAGTAAATGGAGCTTCCTTATTTTGATACAACTATCTATCTATCTATTCTTCTGTTTATATCTCTGATCTCAAGTCGTATTAATTTTTGTAATAAAACCATCTTCATATAAGGTGATGCTTGAGAAATTTGTGTCCCCTCTGACATTTTCCACAGCATTGCAGCTCCTAATTAAAGTGGCAACAAGTTGGCTGCTGATAATTAATTATGCACAGAGAGTGAACAAGCATGGAATTATTCTCACAGGAAGATTTGTTACTTTCGACATGGACATACTGTTATCAATCAGCTCAGCTCTGTTCAAACCTGAGAAGCAACCATGAGTAATTAGCCCAAGGTCACTGCTAATTACTTCTCTGTTCGGATTGGTGCTTTTCCAGTCACAGGGAGGCGTCTCTAGTGTTCATGCACTGTCAATCACTTAGAAAAATCTGCATGGTTAGTATGAAAGATGAATACATAAACTAATTGTCCTTGATATGTGTGCAAACTACCAAGGGCACAAGAAAGCTTATAATTAAATAATATAAGAGGATTCCAATTCACAACAGCTAAATATGAAAGAAAGAAAGAAGATGGACATGCGCTTTAAGTGATCGATACAATCAAAGTAAAGGCACTTAGGCCACCCATGTCACTGCACTAAACAAGACTATTGAACCATTGAATTCAAAGAGTTGTGAAAAAAACTGCATAGTCAAACTCTATCACTGTATTAGTCAAAAGATTGTTTGCATCATAGAGACAAAATACAAGACTGGCTGAAATAGTATGCTCTGCAAAGAGTGTAGGCAGCAATGAGAGAAATAAGAGATGGGAAAAGAAGAAGGCTGGCTGCTCACTGAATAAACTCTAATGCTTTTATACTCTCTTAATTGCCAAAAAGGGGCGGCCTGTGTCAATTTTTCATGCAACTCTATGCAACTAATTTCATATCTGAAAATTACTTCGAAGTGACCAAACAGTAAACCCTAGCTGTTATCACTGAACAATTTTAAAATTTACATTGAAACTATTGATGAAAATTACAGCAGTGGAAAAAAACAAGATCAGAGATAAATCATCCACACACTTGAGACACAAAATTTTCTGTTCTATAAATTGTCAAATTCAAAAATTTCTGAGGGCAAAATCAGCCCTCCCAGCTGTCACAATTTACACCAAATCTGAGGACAAACTTGTCCTCTGAAAAACAAAAAATTAGCAAACTTTTACCCGGGACAAATGCCAATTTGCAACCTTGTGTAGACCACCTGTACAGCGTGTTGACGTCAGTGGTACGGACCTGCACACCTGCCCAGAAAATTCCAAAAGTGTGGACCTGTTCTGCCTGTCCCACACGTGCGGACTTGTACCTGTTTGCTCACACGTGTGACTGTACGGCCTGTCCATACAGTTCTGCTCACACGTGCGAGTTGTACGACTCCCTCACACGTGCGATTGTACTTCTTCTCCCACACGTGCGACCTGTTGCTCCTCTCCTCCTCACATGTGCGACCTCTCTTGGCTGGAAAAAAAGCCTTCCTTGGCTGAAAACAGAAACAATTTTTTTTCAAGAAACCCTAGGCCAGATTGCCAAAATTGCAGAATTTCCCTTGCTGAAATTTCCAAGCTCCTAGCACAAGTGCACTCTCACTTATGTTAACTCCATAATGACACAATGAGATTTGTCACAATCTCTCCTCTCCTTATATAGGAGTCTAATGAATGAGTTTAGGAACCCCTTCTAAACTCAACATTATATTAGAATATTTTATTCCTCTTTGTGGGTGTGACACCCCAACACAAGCCCACAAAGCCTATCACCAAGCCCATGAAGCCCTAGCTTCATCTCAAGGGTGTTTTCATTGAAACGAAAGTGTAATCAGGTGCCAACGAATATTCCCACATTCCTGACATCATGGCCCCTAGTGGGAATACCTCCCGAAACTACAAAAGATTCAACACTCCCTCTTTGTGAGGGAGGTATTCCATCCTCCAACACTTGGATGTACCTCTGACTCCCATACTGGAAGCATCTCTGTCTCTTGCACTGGATTTGCTACCACAACTGTACTCCAATCCTCCTGACTGGCTGCCCCCTCTGTCACGGAAGCAAATCCTTCTCTCCAATCCTTTTGACTGGCTACTCCCTCTGCTACGGAAGCACATCTTGCTCTCCAATCCTCCTGATTGGTTTCCTCCTCTGTCACGAAAGCAACACATGTTGAAAATCATGGATCCTCTTGAGAAGAAATGCGACTCCTAGAAGCCTCCTGCCTGGCCTCCTCGACCCATGACACCTTCCTATCAATCTTGGAAGATGCCTCTTTCCCACCTGAACCTAAGGGGGAAATCCCTCTGAATGGTTGACTCTCTCTCTGAGCCCATTGACTCCCTCTGAGATCAGGATCCCTCTGAGTCTGCATACTCTCTCTAACATCTGAATTCTTCTTAAAAATATTGGGAGGTTGCTCCTCCCCACTGCATTATGAGGGTTGACTTCCTCTGAGTCTTTATAACTACCGGAGCCACCTACTCCCTCTGAACTGGCATAGCCCGTGGAGTTATCTGCTCCCTGGCCTCTGTCTGTTTACTACTGCTGGCAATAGCTCGTATAGGTTGGCCCTTCAACCTGTACATGTTGCTCTCTCTAACTCCAAGAACCATTGTTGACCTAAAGATAGATCCTCTAGGCACAAATAATACATGTCCATCCTGAAACAATATATGGTAGCCCTTCTTCTCAATCTCCGAGACTGAGAGCACACTCCTTCTGCGTTCTGGCACCCATAACACATTAGTCACCCTCAACATCTCTCTTGACTTCAACTAGAATCGTATTGTTCCAGTTCCTTGTACTGCATGCCTGGTCCCCATACCAAGATCTACACACATATCTGAGTCAGTTTCTGTGATACTCTTGAACAACTCTTGTGCACCTGTCATATGGCACGAGGCTCTGCTATCCACCAACCAAACACCATCACACGAGACTGTACCGAAAAGAGTGGAAACCAATAAGAACTCCCTCTGGAGTCTATTTGCAACCTATATAAACCTTTGCTGCTGATGCCTGCCGCCTCCTTCCCCCTTTCCTCCGTAGTGGACATTGCGAAGCATAATGGCCATAATCATGACAAGCAAAGCACTTCACCTTACTAATGTCCTTCCTCCCAAGCTGTGGAGATGCCGCTTGCTCTAGAGAACCTCCTCTATTCTTCTTAGTAAAGGCAGCAAGAGCTCGATTCTCATCACTGTTGCTCTTCTGCAAACCATTCGTGGACTCTATCCGAGTCTCCTCCTGGATACAATTGGTCCATAGTATGTCAAAATCTGGCAACTTCTCTTGTGCACAGACCCCCTCCACAAATGGTGCCCAAGACTCGAGAAGACCTCTCAATGCTACATTCACCAACTCAACATCCTCAATTGTCTCACTGATGGTTGCAAGTTGATCTCGGATTCGAGTAATCTTCATAAGGTAGTTTGTGACTGTGTCCTCACTGGACATCTTAACAACTTGGAACTGGTGCTTCAAATGTAACTTCTTTCCTGTATTCTCGTTTTGGTATAGATCCACCAAAGCATCATACATTTCCTTGACAATCTTCTAAAAAATGTGAGGAATCAGGTGATCCTTCACGGATTCTAGCAACACCTGCTTGGCCTTTACTTCCTTCTTCTTATGAGCTGCCAATTCCCACGGATCAGTAGGACTTGAAACCACACCCTCAACATATTCTTTGAGGTCATTCTCCTCCAACAGAAGAAGAACCCTGGCCTTCCAAGCCCGGAAGTTAATTGTCCCTTCCAACTTGTCCTCAATCTTCAATGTGTTCATTTTGATCTGCCGAGAACAAAACAAAAAATATGCTACAACAATTCTATTGTGCCTCCAACTGTAGTAGCAAAAGTGTCTCAAGAGATGACTTCCTCTCTTCCTTAAAAGCCTCAACTCTGATACCATGTCAATTTTTCATGCAACTCTATGCAACTAATTCTAGATCTGAAAATTACTTCCAAGTGACCAAACAATAAACCCTACCTATTATCACTGAACAATTTTACACTGAAACTATTGACGAAAATTACAGCAGTGGAAAACAACAAGATCAGAGATAAATCATCCACACACTTGAGACACAAAATTTTCTGTTTTTTAAATTGTCAAATTCCGAAATTTCAGAGGGAAAAATCAGCCCTCCTAGCTATCACGACTCACAATTTACACCAAATCCGAGGACAAACTTGTCCTTTGAAAAACCAAAAATCAGCAAACTTTTACTCGGGACAAATTCCAATTTGCAACCTGCTACAAACCACCTGTACGACTTGCTGACGTCAGCGGTACGAACCTGCACAGAAAATCGCACACATGCAGACCTGTACCTGTCTGCTTACACGTGCAGACTTGTCACACGTGTGACTATACGGCATGTCCCTATAGTTCTGATCACACATGCGAGTTGTACGGCTCCCTTACACGTGCAACCTGTCCTCACACGTGCGACCTATCCTCACACGTGTGGCTGTACTTATTCTCTCACATGTGTGGCTTGCTGCTCCTCTTCTCCTCACACGTGTGACCTCTCTCTTAGATGGAAAAGAAGCCTTCCTTGGCTGAAAACAAAAGCAAAAGTTTTCCAAGAAACCCTAGGTCAGATTGCCAAAGTTGCAAATTTCCATTGCTGAAATTTCCAAGCTGCTAGCACAAGTGCACTATCACTTATGCTAACTCCATAACGACCCAATGAGATTTGTCACAATCTCTCCTCCTCTTATATAGGAGTGTAATGAGTGAGTTTATGAACCCCTTCTAAAGTCAACATTAAATTAGAATATTTTATTCCTCTTTGTGGATGTGACACCCCAACACAAGCCCACAAAGCCCATCACCAAGCCCATGAAGCCCTAGCTTCATCCCAAGGGGGTTTTCACTGAAATGAAACTGTAATCAGGTGCCAACGAAGATTCCCACATGCCTGACACCATGGCCCCTAGTGGGAATACCTCCCGAGGCTACAAAAGCTTCAACAACTTGCTCATGCAAAGTATAGCTGCTGTTAAGTGGCTGTTATAAGTAAAGTAAACAGCTGTAATAGACCAATAACAACGATAAATATACTGGAACTCTCACTAGGATGGGGTCAACCTTCTCCATAAATAACTATCTCATGCAATCCCCTTAAATTCCATTAATAATTCATGCGATGTTGACTTAACTCATGACAAGTGAGCTGCCTTCTTAAATAAAATTTCCAAAATCAACTATCTTGTTCCAATAATAAATTCTCCTCTCTCATGAAAACTAATAAAGGAAGTCGCCCTAGCCAAAAATACTCATCTCCCAGTTTTTTGGAATGAGCAGAAAGGATTAATTTAAGGAAGGCGCCTTCCTTTTCCAAAGATGATGACAAGTTATTCACTGAAAATAGAACTGAAGCATGAAAACCCAATTTTAGATAATTCCCAAATTTACTAAAAAGGACACCAAGGGTTTCCACGTGTCACAACTTCCATTTGCTTTGCTCACACCAGTTCTTAACTGCTCACTGGAACCAGGAGCATGGTCCCCTCACCTGCTAATCATAGTATTGTTAAATATAGACATGCTAAAAATAGCAGTCCGACTCCTATAGGAAAGATGAAAAATCAAGGGAACTGATAGGAGATCACTGCCAAATATAGCACGCCTTAAAATAGGCACTGCTAAAAATAGCAGCATCTCGCATGTCAACAAAATCAGTGTCGTTGGATTCGATTTTCTGCAAGGAATCCAAATATATGCTCAAAATCATCATATGGGTCCTGAAACCCTAATAGCTAAAAATAACAATGTCTCATGTGTCACCTGGAAAAAGTTCATTGGCATCGTAAGCTCACAAGGATCCCAAATATGTGATCAACTCTGACATGCGGACCTCCGAACTTGGGCTCCTAGAAAATAGGAAAACTGTTAAAAATAACAAGTCTCCCCAAAACTGATGAATATGCCCCTGAAATGCCTCTTGTGAAACCTGATGTACCTGTCACTGAATACCAGCTTGATGAAAGCTAGCTGGCCCTTAACCCTCCAGTTGCATAGGCATATCTGGGGGTTAACACTTACAAGGTCAAATTATTGGATGAAGAAAGAAATTGAGATGTATATTTGAATGGTCCATCAAGATATTGGCATTAGAAAAAAATTAAAACAAATTGCAAACTCTTATTGTCAATTGAAGTCTTAGATGCATCAAATCAGTAAATTAAATCCCATATTGAAACTGTTATTGAGGACTTTCACCAAAATTTCTTAATGTATCAAAGCTGCAAATGAAGTCTTAATTCATGATGACTGCCACAAAAGTCACTTTATTCTATTTTGTCACTTGTAAGGCATATCCAATGCAAGCTGAGCGTTTGATATTAAAGAGCCATTAGTGATGATGAGTTGAAAATAGGATCTATCTTTTAGTTATGAAAGTTTTAAAGTGGGTTTATGTTCAACTATAAGAAGAGCTGAAAATGAATTTTTCCCACCTTGTTTACATTGGGCCAGAAGATTCAGTTTTGTAAGTATGGATTTTTAGTTTTGACAAGAGACACACACAACATGGCTAAGATGCATTCTATAGCAAAGAATTTGAAAATTAACAAATTTTTTTTTGTCATTCCAATAAAATATAGGTGATTTATGCCTTCTCATGATACTATTTATGGAAGTGCTAGGGCCTTTTCTCAAATATGCTTTACTCCTAGAAATTACTTAAGAGTTGTGATTTTTAAGAAATACAAATCTCTCATGGTGGCTTTTCTTTATGAACATGGTTACTAAAGTTCTTATTTTATGTCTTGTGCTCAGAATACTCTGTTACATTTAATAATGTACACAACTCCATCTATTCATTTTCCAATCTTACCTTCTGCCCAACTCATGCTACTACCTTGGATGATCAGGGATAGTGGCTATTACTGACCAAACTAGCGGCCTCGTCAAGGTCCCTCGAGGTGCTAAGGCGGTACCACGTACGACAAGTGCCCAATGTCACCACAGCATGAGTCCTTCCTTATTCAAGTCCAACTCCTACGCTAAAGGACTTTGGGAGGCTTCTCTGACACAACAACTTCACTCAAAATTAAATAGACTAGCGCCTTATCCAATTGGGCTATGGGTTATGTAACATAGACCAACAAGTAAAATATCACTCAATAGGTGTAAAATAAGTCAATAAATGTGTTAGTACCATATTTGACCTTGTCACTGATATGAAGGTTTGCTGAGGTTATAAGGTCAAGATTGGACGAGCCAGAGACAAAGGGCGAGCTTCCAGAGCCTGTGAACGGAAAGAGCCAAGCTATTTTGAGGCACATTGAAGAAAATAGCAGAAAATCGATTCCCTAGGCGCCTAAGGCAAGATTTAAGTGCTTGGGCGCTTATCGGAAGTCAAAACAGGGCCTATCACATCCCGAAAGGACCTAAACTTTAATAATCGAGGAGATTACCACAACAATGGGGCCTAGGAATCAAGCGCCAACAAATATGCGGGGCCCGACCAATCAGATGGCTACAGGCGAGGCAAATCAACAACTAGCGATCAACGTTGCTTTGTGAATATGCACGAGATATAATGAACCTAAACGACGCGACCGTGGTTTGGGAGGGACATGCGTCACTTAGAGGATGGTGTCACCCGACAAGAGAACGGAACGAGAAACCACCTTTGTGGGTTGCGACAGTGGTATTGCAGTTTCATCTAACCACCCATTCGTCCATTACAAAGAGCACACTTGTCCACCCACTCAACATAACATGGAGTCATCTCAACATTCCACCAGGGATACTCAAAAAGACCAGTGACAATTTGGCATGCCATCGAGGCACTTGTCGGAGCAAACCCGAAGCTGCCACTTAGACAAAGGGGACCCACTGGAGACATGGAACAACACATCGAGCCTGACGACACGTAGTTTGCTCCCTTGCCACATAAGCACCAACATGGACCAATGAAAAGTCGCCACGTGTTCATGGGGACATGCTGACGTTAGCAATGATTTCATTCAAATTTTCGTACTCTTCCCAAATTTTCAAAGGCTCGAAGCCAAAGGGAAGGTGACGCATGGCCATAAAAAAAGCATTGAGAAAGGGGTTTCAAACAAAGTCGTGGATTATGATGACAGCGTGCCAAATCAACTCATGGATGAGATAACATATAACATGACATTTGGCGTCTCGCCGAGAAAATCATTGCCAATCATTATACTATTAGTTGTAGTTGATGAAGGATGAGAATTATTAGCTCCACACGTACACCCGGGCAAGCTACAGATTTCAAAATATCGCTGTTGTCTAGCGAATCATTTCACTCCATCAACGACCTCGGTAAGTACGTGTCAAGCCCTTATAAGAGAAAGCCTCATGAACATAAGAAACCAATCTGCGAGTAGTTCATCTTCTAAAGGTGAGTTACTTAGATGCCAAGTGTCATAGAAGATGACCCACCTGCATAGTTTTTCCCCTTAGGAAAGACCAAGCAGCCATCCTGGCCACATATGTGTGAGGATTTTCCCCTATCTTTGCAAAGAAGGGGAATGTCCCTTTCTACTCGCATTGGCTCAGACATAAGAACAGTGGGATGCTTGGTAGTCCACCCTAAGGTGCAATTGCACAATCCGACGAATGCTTTGCAGAAGCTTGAGGTAGAGGATTCAAAGAGTTGGTCGATTGGGCTCTGTGTCATTTAGTGGTGGTGGTTGAGAGGAAATGATAAGATGTCCTTTCAGCCAGCCAAGGACCTAAACTGTTTAAAGGTTGAATGCGTCTAGTGCTACAGTCAAACCAAATTGAGCCACTTAGAAGAATCCAGACAGAAGCTCAATTGGACGAAGGATGCACTCCTCATGACAAATCAACATGTTTTTAACTTTGGTGATAAAAATAGTTTTTACCTGGTAAAATCAGTTGGAAAATTAGAGGCGGTGTTATCGCACAATCTGTACTTTCCCAAAGCCTAAAGGCAAGTAGGCTTAGATTGACGTAACATGGAGGTAGCCCTATCAATGTCACCCCTATAGGGTACCCCTTTCTCTTTAGGAGGAGGAAAACCTCACTCCAAGGGAGACGTCCCAGGACCTAGTTGGTTGGTGAAAGGCAGAAAGACACGGTGAAAACCAACCCCTCTCTCTAGGTCACTTAATGGGAGAAGTCACTTAGGTAAAGTTTAAAGGGACAAGGGAAAGTGAAAGTGGGTTTGTACTTTCCCTTTACCAATGAAACATCAAACATTAGTAGTAACAATGATATCAACGATTATAATCAATGACTTCTTAGACAAATTATGTGCTGCTAGAACAAGTTATATACAATAAAGATGAGATTTTAGTAGCAACAATGTATCTTGAAAATTGCAAGTTATGATGATAAGAAAAGATATAAAAGGTCTTGCAAACTTGATAATACTTTGTCACTCACGATTTTCAAGATTAATACAAGTCAATAAATGGCTGTCCAAACATTTATAACAACATTAATTAATGATGACAACATCAATAGAAACCACTTCAGAAAAGTACTATAATAAAGCAATAAGACAACTACTTCAATATCCAATGATTATAGTTTGCTTAGTACAAATCCTCAATGGTTTTATGGATGATTTTGTTAATGTTTAAGCCATTATTATAGTTCTTTGCATTTCATTAGATAACAATAGCATAATACAAGATCACTGAGAAATACACAATCACAAGAGACACAACATTTA